>JARGYV010086682.1:0-11257 GCA_029532675.1 Ornithodoros moubata
ACCTGCTATTGTTTCACACAGATACTGCATGCTATCAAATCCTCATTGCGTTTTGACAGAGGGGCTACGTCCGTCTTACTTAAACGAAAATAGCTACTCTTTTCAGGTTTTCCACTGGTTCATACGGCGCGCACGCAACACCCACTATTTTAAAGATAAGAGGTTTGTACTGTGACTCACCCTTACGGACATTTACCCTCGTTTACATGAATGCGACCCATTTGTGTCGGATCGAGGTCAACCTTGACTCAAGTCGATACGCTAGAGTTTACATGAAGTCGCATCGAGTTTGGCGCGAATCTTGCGTCACGCCGTGTTAAATGCGGGAAGTAGTAGACAACTTCCGGTTCTGGGCTCTCTTGCTTCACTTACGTCCCACGACAGACTTTCACCGGAAGTCACGTGACCATCAGGCGCGGATCATTGCAGTGTCTTTAAACATGATAAATGAAGAATGGAAATCACGAGAAAAAATAAATAAATAGCGACCCAAAGCTACAGCTCTACTTCGAGTCTGGTTGCGGACAGAGAGTCCTACAGTGCACGTAGAGCACGGCGGTGCTGTGCTGGGCAGACTCAAGGCCCAATCAGTTGGTAGAGCGCAAATGGCAGACAATAAGAAAGTAACTTTTCCTTGGGGAAACACTGAAGAGCGCCCTCTTTGCCCTTTCCTTTCCGTCCCTGTTTCCACTGCATGCGCATCATCCGTTCACATGCACAGTTTCGATGCGCATCGACCTTCTCAATCGAACTGACCCGTTTACTTGAGGCATCGGATGCGACGACTCGGCTCGATACGCTTGTGTCGCATTCATGTAAACGCGGCTGGATTGGGAAAAAGAATGTAGGTCTACCACTGTAGCGCCCTGGCTCTGGCCTCAAGTCAAGCCTTTCAAGGGAAATTTCCTCTTAATTTCTGAGCTCGCGACGTGTATTACTGGTTTCAAAGTATTATAATACAGTTAATACTTAAATTCGGGTTATTATAACACAGATGAAAATACATTTGCAAGACGGGCATTATAATACATATTAATAATACTCAAAGTTATGCAGGAATAGTGTTATAATACAATGTACTGCTACTACTGCCCAGCCCTGGTACCAAAACATGTGAGGAACCCAATGCTAGCTGCCTCAGAAAGATGTCCTATTTGTCTGTGGTAGGCGTCTTTCTCGCACATGTTCTCGACAGAAACAACTTCGTATTTACAAAAAAAGAAAAAAAAAAAGGAGAACGCATCTGTCCCCAGTGCATTAGTCGTTGCGCTGCGAGGCCGACTACAGCAAATACCATCACAAACCCTGCACACCAAGAGCACGTTGGGGAAGAATGAAATGAAAGCCCGCTTCTGCAACACCTCTTGGTCGTTTTGTTTATCTCCAGGCCTCTCTGTAAGAAACCTTGCATTTTAAAGGACTTACGTACTGTGTAAGCGGGCAGATTAAAACTTGCGTTGCGAAACGATTGCGCAAGTGCTGATTTAGGATATTATTTCACGCAAACGAAGATGGTGACTGCAAGACGCCACTGCTCGAGGACAAGCCTCTCTTTTTCATGCTCTAACGCCGATTAAATTTCCTGCCACGCATTGTCCAGATGCATATCACCGGGTATTGTGATGTCGGGTCCACTGTATTCCTGTCATCCTTGACTTTCTACGCCGTTGCTGTTGATGTTGCTTGCGTGAAAAATAATACGAAGATGGCTATCCCAGAGCTATTAAAAAACCAGCTAAAGCTGGAGGGTAAAAAATAAACAAATTGATAACAAAAAGGTGATAACATATGCTCCCACTCCTCCTTGTGTTTAGCAGTAAACATTGAATTTAGTGGTGATGATGGTGTGTGTCAAGTTCACATGATTTAGAAACTTGAAAGTGGACATCGACACACGACCAATACGTGAAACGACGACAAACGTAACACCGCGGTGGACGACAAGCACTATACTTTTGGTCGAGGATATTAGATCTGGTACACGGCACGAACCGTAAAGAAACATCAGCAACGAGATACAGTTATCCCATTTTATGCTCCAGCAAAACTGGTAGATGTGGTGATGTTTGCACTCTCAGTCTGGGGCTTTATTCGATACCACGCTTCATATGCCTTAGCAAAGGATAAGGTATACGCAATTCCGTTGAATGTGCACTATTATCGAGCAGTTCCATCGCTGCATAATTCCCGCCTAGCATTGCATCGGGCCTTGAGTGAAACCGGTCATTGAAAGGTCGAACGAATTCGCCTCATTCCGGGGCACACCCTCTGCAAGCACTTGCCATACTCTCTTTCGAATGTCAACACATCCACGCCTTCTCGGTAGGGAACAGGTGTCCTGTATCGCACGTTTAGTCTGGGCACAATAACGAAAAGTAATTGGCAACTAGCGCGAGGCCTGCCTCTACCAGAGAGGTAGAGTGAAGCGTCGTTGCGGAAGTGCGTAAGAGCCCGAGGCCCCGGAGAGTGGCATCCGCAGAGAGAGTTCCCCCCTTGTCACTGACCCCATAACCGTGATTGTGCAGAACGCCGACAAAATTCTACCTCTTCCACTTTCACACGCGGTAGTCAACACGGAAAGCCTTCTCTTGCTCCCCGGAGTCATATGAGGTAAGTCGCCCTTTCCCAACCCTCTCCCAGCTGAAATACCGGTGCCTTTGTGCACGACATGTAAATAGACAGTGCTATAAGTGGTCTACCCACAGGAAAATATGAGGAGCTCTTTTGGTCGTGAGCTCCAGTATGGGTAATGAACACACTGGTCTGGCTTTATTGTTGTCGAGTTGGAAAAAGTGATTTTGGACTGCGTGGATGACAGCAGCCAAGTGCTCCTGCTTTCAGATCATGCACCCACCGATGGTCTTTGTGGTTTTACTCCTCGCTGTGCTTCAACGAACATGGGGAGCTTCATCTGGTCCTGTGGTGTTCACCAAATCGGGATATGTCATGGGAAAGACGGATATCGTGTTCAACAAACCTATAGACACATTTCTCGGAGTTCCATTCGCGGAACCTCCTCTTCGTGAACTCCGTTTCAAGAAACCGTTGCCAGTAAAGCCATGGGATGGAATCTACAACGCCAAAGACAAGCCTTTTCCTTGTCTCCAGCATGACACTTTTGTGACAAAGTCAACTAGCATCGATGCTTCTAACTCCACGGAGGATTGTCTTTACCTTAATCTGTGGTCGCCAGCGTTACACTGCAACAACATCGTAAGTTGTTCGACGAAGAGCGTCATAGTGTTTCTATACGGTGGAGGATTTGACACCGGAGGCAACAGTTATTTCTTCTACGACGGTGCTCATTTAGCAGCTCTTGGGGATGTGCTTGTGGTTGTTCCAAACTACCGCCTTGGCATTTTTGGCTTCATGGACATCGGACACCCGGATGCCCCCGGAAACATGGGACTCTATGATCAGCTACTGGCCCTTCAATGGGTGAAGGAGAACATACTCTACTTTGGGGGGAACCCGGATTCCATCACCCTCATGGGGCAAAGCGCGGGTGCTATGTCCATTGGTTTCCACATGGTATCTCCGTTAAGCCGAGGACTGTTCCACAGAGCTATCCTAGAGAGTGGAAGCCCGTACTTGCTCCAGCCGAGCAGCATCAAGGCAGATATGGACCGAATTCAAGAGCTGACATACGAAGTGGGATGCGCTTCTGAAGACAGCACAATACTTTCTCATCGCCCCGAAGTAATGGAGTGTATGACTTGGGTCAACGCATCAATAATTATGGCGGCGAATAAAAAGCTTAATGAGGCCCATTCGGTGAGCTTCTTCCCGTCGTATGGAGACGAGTTTCTGCCCGACGATCCCAGAGTTCTTATTGAACGAGGAGAGTTTGCAAACATCGACATGATCATTGGTACCAACCGGAACGAAGGAAGCAACTTTATAAATTATTTCCTGACGAAGTTTCTTAAACAAGACGGCCCAGGATCGATGTCGAAAGACGAAGTCAGAATTTACCTCACAATGCTTCTGAGGTACGTGTTGGGAATCGGCTCGAAAGAAATTCCTGAGCATTACCTGGCGAACCAAAGGGATGGAGACGGAATCGGTGCCTTGACTCGAGCTGCAGACGCCATCGGAGACTTCTTATTTCAGTGCCCGGTGAAATACTTCGCGGAAAGAGTTGCGGCAAGAAACAACAGCGTGTACATGTACCACTTCGACCACCGACCAAGCTACAGCTGGTGGGAAGATTGGTTGGGTGTGGCCCATTTTGACGAGCACTTCTTCGTGTTCGGAACGCTGTTCCAAATGCCAGGCTACAGCACCGTGGATGAACTAGACTTCAGCTCTAAACTCATACGGGCTTGGACGACATTTGCGAGAAAAGGGTGAGTTCAATTCCTGTAAGGAAAAGCAGTAACATGTGATGCATTTGAGACGATAGATTTTATGACATCGTTTTGGGAAACCAGAGATGCTGCTAAATTTTCACCCAATTATGCGGACCTTTCTAAACGCGCAGTGTGTCAAGGCGAAGGTAGCGGCCTAGCATAAGTAGATGGGTGACCTTTCTTTCTTTTTTCTATCATGCCAGTTGATATCGCAAGTAATTTGTAACTTGATGCCCCACGCAGTGCATTGGAAAAAAAGGAGTAACCAACACCGGAGAATATAGGCTACGCCTGGTAGCATAAAAGTGTGTACAACGCGCATCTGCACCGAAACCGTGACTTTATGCGCTCTAGCAAAGAAGGCAAAAATGGAGAGAAATCAAGAAAGAGGGAAGAAGAAACAAACTATGTGGCCGCCTTGTACAGTAAAGACGTCGAGACGTCATATAACTAAGCCTAAATAGACTTATTAAACCGTCAATTACACTCTTAGGCTCACCTAGTGCAAATCGCTAGAAAGCAGGAAAATGGTTCAGTGATATATGGTCAAAATGTGCAACAAATGCGACTTTTGCTAGCCTCGTTGAAAACTGCGTCTGCAAACACGACATGACAAATAGGGTGTCAACCGTCGGTGCTACCATTTCCGTAAAACGAACTTTACATTTTGCTTACCGCTTGACAGTTATTGAGCGGACCGACCTGGCAATCCGAACGAGCCTGGCGGTACTGAATGTAGAAGTAAATTGCCTTGAGAGCGCTGTCAATATAGAACAGGGAAGGAGAAGTCACCTGGGAAGTTGAGAGCTATTTCGGCCAGACATTTCCATCGTATAAGGAAGCACAAGACACTCCCCACAGCGGAGCGGAAATCACGCTCTTAAGAAATAACTGCAAGGAAGCAGATAAGCTACTTCTGACGAATATCCATAATAAATGTTCCTAAACTATTAATAATAAATATTCCTAGTGCACTAGCTGGGAGCGTAATGGCATGCGAGCGTGTCTAATTTGACTGGAGCCGAACCTAAAAAATAAAACAAGCACTCAGAGAGAGAAAAGAGAACAAGAGGTACGTCACACATGAACGAAGCTGACCGAATCGTAACGTAGCATAGTGCACCGTGTACACAAGCGAATGGCCGTGGTCCTACTCAGCTTAATTTGCGACGAAGTGAATAATAATTGAAAATGTTCCACCTTAAAAGCGGAATCACTGTTCTCACAAACGAGCACACGCACCAGAATTTTCAGAGGCAATTTTTAATATTCGTTTTAAAGCTGTGTAGACCACAAATATGATGCTTCGACCGGGATGAGGGGTCAGAAATTCCAGCCCCCCTTCAATACGTTACGTGCCTCATACCGTTCCTTTTTTTTAACCTCACTTCTTGTATTGCCAACTGTGAGATGGGTCAGTCCGAAGGTCCAACCACATCGGTTTCAAAAATAAGCCTTCTTCTTCTTCACTTCTTCTTCTTCCTCTGCCTTCTCCTTACTATCAACCAACACAACCTATCCTTCAGTTTCTTCTTATTTCCTAGTGCGAGCTCTGTTTACAAATTTGGCAAATGGTGTGTCAGCAGTCAAGCACACTTGCGGATACACCCAGGAAAGAATCACTTTTTGCTCCTTCGTTGGCACTGTACGATAAAACGGCTGACAGAGGTTTTACTTATGAACCCTGGACATGCTAATTCAGGTGCTCTTTCTATATATACACTCTAAAAACACAACTTCCTCATATAACACGGTGATCAGCCAATCCCTATTCTCAGTGATATCATTGTTTCCGTATTGGCAGGAAATGGTATGCGTACAACCTATCATTTGGCACCATTCACGGCAGTGCAGGATATCATTCTGTATCATGGTTGGTTCTGAACGTGTTGTGGGGTGAAGTTCTGCTTTTAGAGTGCTTTTTTTTGTCATTATTAAGAAAAACGCAAGTAGTAGATAATTCCTGAACCTACAATTCGTTTAGACACACGTCTCCGTGTAATTAGGGTTGTAAAAAAAAAAAAAAATGCCGACTTAGTGGAAGCTGAACTCGTTCGAATGCAGTATGACCAAGTTTTCAGCTTTTCCTTGCTTTCATTTTCAAGTGTTGGTAGAAATTACCAACAATTCATGTACTCAAAATCACATGCAATCTAGTGAATAGAACTTCTTGTAATATAGCGCACACATAGTAACACATAATACTACACATACATATAATAATTTCAGAAGGATCAATTAGAAAATTTAGAGCAAAAATTAGAAACATTAATTGATTAAGTAAGAGCCAAAACTGACGAAGGGCTTTTTCTTCTTAAAGGCATGTGTCCCAATTGTGGTCGCACCTAAAAGTTAGCGGCAAATTTACTTATGGCTTAGTTTTACGTTTTCAAACGTTCACAGATGTATGTCATTTATGTCGTAACTGATTCGTAAAGGAACCGCTGTGGCCTGCTCAGGCCTGAATGTTGACTCATACACAACACGTGACAAATGAATGTGTCCCATTTGTTTAATCTGCTACTTAAGCTGTCGTCAAACGATGCACGGGAAGCTTCAGAGGTCTCACCGACCTTCAAGACAACCTGAAATGTCGGTGATAACAATCACACCGTTACACTTTCGCGTAATCACACCGTCTCAACATCCTGCTATGCCTGAAAACTTTGTCGCGTTCCGCTCAGGAGCCAAACATGTCACGACATTGGGTCATTAATGGGATTATTCGTACCAATTACAGCTTTATAAAAGATAAGAGCTACCTCTGTCCATATGGAACAAAGTCGCCAAAGGTGTCTCCTGAGTTGCACGATGACTATAGCAAAATCTTTACCCTTTGCCACCAGTTCTTGCATGACTGACTGACTTTCTACGTACTCTGAGGCAATTTTTATTTCTTATCAGGAGGCTTCCCAAGATGCGAGGAAAGAAGTGGCCCAAATACAGCAAAGAAGAGCCGCTCTTAGTGAATTTAAGATTAGGAAACTTCACCGTGAGATTAAATACCAGAGGCGAAGATTGCAGGGTATGGGACGACATCATAACGGTTACTCCCAGAGACTCTAGTAGCGACAGAGACGTCGTGCAGTGATTGAATCTATGTACATACAGTAACTATGTTGTCTGTGCTGCAGGATAGTATACACCTGCCGTTTTGGTGTGCCAATGTCACGCGTTTGTGGTCAAGTTTCTGTTGCCCCGCAAGCGTTTTGTTTCAGTGCCGTGCGGTCATTGAAGAGCCAGCAAGACAACTATCGTGAAGTGGTGATTATACCACTAAGTACACCACGGCAATGGGCTGTACGAAACTGGAAGTATGTTAATAGAGTAATGGGCTTTTAGAGTAACTAAAATGGAGCTAATAATGGCTAGTTAAAAACGTTGTTTGAATATTAAAAGTGAACTTTGGCGAGCCGGTTTCTCTGTCCATGTGGTGGTGTGTCCACAAATGGTGGTGACGGACAAGCCTTGTCCTCTGCACGTACAAAAACAATGCGCACAAAAGCTGCATCTGTCATTTTGTTTATATAGACTTGTTATTTTAATAGTGAGTTTCATGTGCGTACTTTGCAATTTCGGAATAAATAACCGTTGTTGGTAATTGTTTGTATAACCAGTTGCTGTCCCATTATGCGCCGGAGCTAGAGCAATCAGGTCTATAGGTTCAAGTGTGTATGTTTTCCTTGGGTTCTTGTCCGAACACATAACGAGGGAAATATCGAAAGGTTTCACTAAGACGACGTGCACCAGGACAGGCCTTCTCTCTCTCATGTAGCATTTATGTCATATGAGAAATGAATATAAGAAATATGAGAAACTGAACGCCCACCGAAACTAGACCACCATCGATTATGCAAATATACAAGTAATCGCAGGCACCATCGAAGTACAACAAGTACACCTGTCCCATGTTCGTCGACAGGGTTCCAAAGCAAGCCAAGCTTACGTTTCGTAGTACGTTGTAGATGCATCTTTCTTTTGTACATTGTCTCTGCGTGCATTGCTTGGTGTATCAAATACAGGTATCAGATTTTTTTCTTTTACCGTCAGAAATAAATATTACGTTCAGCACATGTGCGGCTTAACATAAGAAGTATGACATCCACATAACCTTAGGCTCAGGCGGCTTTTCGACCGTCATACGTATAGAGACAGGTTAAGAAAAATAACAGCTGTAATTCGATACTTGTCATTCCTGAGCCTGTGAAAGCAGCGAATACAGTCTTGACTCACCCTAATCTCCCGTAAAAATAATTTACAAGATATGATTGGTCCAGGAAAGATCGTGCCGTGGAGCGTATTTGAGGAAGTCCTTCCTGGGTTTCCTCAACGGCAGATTATGGTGTGTTCAGTTTTCTACGAAATCTGTTCAAGACAGAGATCTCTTGGAACAACTTACCGCCATGTCGGCGGGCAGAGAGATCGACAGATATGACACCGTTTGCACGAAGGAGTAGGCAAATTAGCGGTAAGTATAGCTTAACAACATGCTTATGCGTGCAGACATGACATTGTGCAACCTACTGAGGGTGCCCCGTCTCTTTACACCCTCGTACTATTAACAATTAGTCATCAACGCAAATAAATATTTATGGCAGCACGTTCCTCGGAAGCTCCAACCGCCTGCTTGTGCCTTGTAGTCCCCGCAACAGTTCAGCGGGACTTCACTTCGTTGATGCTAGCGTACAGACAGGCTATCTTGTCCAACGTGTTTATTCATGTGAAAAAAAGGCTTCCCTAAGCTTCTGACAGGTTTGTTCTCTGTATCGAATGGACGGTATAACACGGTCAGCGATGTAAAGATAGGAGGTTTCTTCTCTTGTGAACCGAGGCCACGTGATATTGCTTATCTCCCCCGGTATGCTGCAAGACGGAGAAAAATATTTTTTATCCGTTGTCCGATGAATGTATCTCCACACTGTATGTGAGACACCAGCTCAAGGAGGCAATACTGTTGAGTCTGAACGAAACATATCCGATTTGTGTTCATCACATTTTGTGGGTTTCAACCAACCAATAAGAAAGTTCCCCTCTCTTGTAACATGTACGCAAAGACTGCAACAATGTTGCGATTCTACCCTAAAACTTATCGCCAAAGGCACAAAAAGTTTGTAGAAGCAAGAACATCGCAGAGGGCCTCTCATTTCTCTTCCGCCCTTACGAAGAAAAAATCCCAAGAAAACCACTGCTGTGTCAGACGTTACCCAACTTTCTATTTTGACGTAGCCTGCCACGGTTGACAAACACAAGGCCACTCACCCTGTGGTTGCGAACGTAACCAGTGACTTGATCAATTCTTTGGTAAGGGCTTTTTCACTTGCAGTTGTCGTCAAAACATTCGCAGGAGCACCTAGAGTGAATCCGGCGAAGAAATAAACATCGTCCAAGTATCCAGCCACATCCGACGCTTTATAGCTTGGGTTGTGATTAAAGACATACACGTAAACTCGACTCTCTCCAGCTGAATCTTTTGCAAACCGATTCATTGGGCAATTAAGAATAATGTCGGACATTGCTTGGCCGAACACTTCCATGGGTTGAGCGGCTTTGCTTAAGCTCAGATCATAATGTTCCAACATGGTGTCGACATTCCGCACCCCCAGCATTTCCATGGCGGTCTTCATATGCGAGCGTACGACTTCTCTGTCCAGACTGGTGGCATCGTACTGAGAGTGCCACTCCATGAAAAAACTGGCGAAGAACGCCCCTCCATTTTCAGTAGTTCCTATCAGGATGTCCTTCTTCATTGGTGTCTTTTCCATAATTGTGCTTGGATCAACTTTCATATTCTCAAACTGAAGAGGCATGTACATGGTTTGCCACTGAGGTGTCCTGCTTACCAAATCCATGATTTCCTTCTGAGGCTTACCGCGCACGCATTCTAAGGGCTTCACAACCTTAGTGCAACCAAGTTTAGCGAAGAGATTCTTTCTTTCCTCCACCACGTCCCTGTCTCTTTTCTGTAGATAACGCATATACGGAGATCCACTCAGCATGATAACCCTCTGGAACAGGTCGGACGCACCAGGTATGGTGTTTAGGAGGCCAATAAGCGCTGCTCCGACGTCATGCCCGAGAAGTGTGATTGTACTTGTGTTTCCACCGAAAGCTGCAGCATTGGCCTTGACCCAGCGAAGAGCGAAGTACACGTCCGAGAGCCCCTGATTACCAGGAGCGTCGCCAACGGGCGAGCTGAAGAATCCAAATACTCCGAGACGGTAGTTGGGTACTACTACCATGGCTTTGCCATACGCGGCGATGTATCTTCCGTCGTAAAACGGAAACGTGTTGGAACCTGAATAGTATCCACCACCGTAAACTACAACGATGATAGGGAACATGATATCCCGTTCTGAAACCTTACGCGACGGCACGTAGATATTAAGATAAAGGCAGTCCTCGCTCGAGTTACTATTGTCGATGGTGAGTTTGCCTACGTTCCTCGATAGTTGTGTGCAAGGGCGAGACATCTGCGTAGCGTCCAAAAGGAAGGGCCAAGCTTCTTTCATTAAAGAGACCTCCCGGAAGCGATTCTGGAGTAAGGCGGGACGCACATAAGGAACGCTGTAGTAGATGTGGAGAGATTGGTCTTCGACAGTTCCTTTGACACCGAGCACGGGCCCACAGACGGGATACGCGACAGGGGGCGTGTACTCAGCTTCCGATGAGAATGTGAAGATGGCTGCGACGGCGAGCCATGACAACGTGAACAGCGTTCTGAGGGCCAGGATTGCTGAGGGTAACAGTGAACACTCGGTAAGCTGTGAGCGAAACACGCAAGCTATTTACGTCATTGAGCAGTAATATGTTCCTGTGGTCATTCGTAAGCTGATGGTTAGAACTTGACTTATAATGAGCGCTTCATTGTTTCTGTGCCTGGTCCCCGAAGAACAGGCTTCTAACCG
>JARGYV010086702.1:0-11431 GCA_029532675.1 Ornithodoros moubata
AAAAATTTCTCAAAGGTGGGCCAAATATTGCAAAAATTTGAATTTTTATCAATTTTCACCAAACTTTGTTATCACACGTGTCTGATCATGCGCATTACGGAACCGAAAACCGCGAGTCGCTAGCGCCACTCTGGGCTGAGATATTTAGGTCCAAAGTCAACAATAGCTGATAGGCCACCCTGTACATTTGACATACAGCGCGGTTAAAAAGAGGACTCTATAGTGCATCTAACTGTTGCATTGCACAGCAACAAACTGCTGTCAAAATAGATTTTTTGATGTGCTGTCCGCGCTCCTTTGAAATACATTAGAGCGTATATATCTCCTGATGCAACTCATTCATGGATCCCATTTGATTTGAGGCGGGAAAAAATGCAGATTCTGAGGGTTGTATGGCACAAATGTCATTCGTGCCGTGTTTTAATTAATGACATCGAGGCTATGTCAGCTGACGCCGTGTCTTGCTAGATTTCGTTCACAAAGATCCTAGAGTTATACTAAGCCTCTTGCGTCGTGCATTGGAATAACAAAGATCTGTGACTGCGCCTCACTCAAGTAACGAGGTACAGGTTAAAATTCATACCGTGCAAGTAGAAATGATGTGACCTACCGGCCTGTATACGTCGAACATTCGCAAGCAAGCAAGCTCAGCAGAATATGTCTCAGCAATGTTCATGACTTTCCGCGCACATTTCACACCAACGTTTGCTACGTGGCTATCGGCTGTTTCGATCCAGTTAGGGAAAGCGCGAAAGTGCTGGGGAAGCAGACTGATAAGAAAGCTAGCCTATCAAAATGCCGCCACGTTCTATCTCTTCTTTTTTACCGCTTTTCTGCTTCTACAGTCTACCGCTGGTACTTTCAATCAGAATCTTTTTTTCTTGTACGAACGATAAGGAAGAAATCAGTTGCCGTATAATGTATTTGTACACCAGCAACACAATGTACTGAAAGTCGGGTGCATTAGAGGTGGTTGGGTTGATCATGCTTGCTTTGGAAATTCGCAGCGCATCAGAGAAGCAGCCACAAATAGGCAGCACCTGACGACCACCCCTATTGCACCCGACTTTCAGTAGATTGTGCTGCTTGGGTATTGATCTCCCAGCTTTACAAAGGGCAACAGAACACGCCCAAGTGGAAGCAGACAGATCTGCTGCGCTCAAGCCATATACGACGCTTGGTAAATATGACGAGCGAAGAAGAGTTGGAAACTCGGGCGCTTAGCTACACAAGTTTTTAGTTTTCGACCCAAACCACAACAGTATATTTTGAACATCTCTTAGAATACTCAAGAAGTCATGCAAGGTGAAAGAAATTGTTAATGGCAATCAACGTCCAAAAAGAAAAGACAAACGTATGTATATTACTTTCTTCACTGCTTATACTTCTATTTACTTGCTATTCTAGATTCTAGTACTTGCACATAAAAAGTACACAATGCCTATATAAAAATTTCTCCCCATACAAATATTTATGATAACATTTCCGTTTGTATTTTGACTGCCGGTCAAACTATGCCGACGGAGGAGCATATCGCTTGCTACTATGACGTCACAGTGACACAGCCAGCAGCGCGCTCAGCACCTCTCGACCTTCTGCCCAGCGAGAGCAGCGGCTCGGTCGCAGCAAGCTGCCTTGTCTACTTGCCTTGTATGCTGTGCTAGTAAACAAAAGTTGGTCATTTGCTGGCAGCGCTGCTCTAGTACACAAAACTATATTATTGTAAATATTTAAGTGCTTATCCTATGTTCAACACATTTTTTTTACTAAATCTCTCTCCCTCAATAAATCTGTTGAAAGTTCTGAGCATTATAGATGGTCATTAGATACCAACTGGGCAGCAGTAGACGGGTTGCTCGATTGCTTTCCTCTTTTTTCGCGAACGCACTCTCGCGAAATGACCTTCCGTCCGCTAGAAAACACATTTATATTTCTGCGTATTATACCTGGAATACACAACTGTAACATTACGCTCGTCACAAGGAGGAGCACTAAACTACAAAACTATGTTTTTCGCACTCCTAATGACTTAGCACGCCCACGACTCGTAATACACTTATGTCTCACTGGATTCGGGGCAAGCACACTGCGTTTAAACACTTTCGCGACTTTAGACAAATATTACGATATCGACCTACGAGGTGTTATGTTGTACAGAAATCGCTAGACGTGTGCAGATGTGTCTAATCTAGTATAGTAATTACGAGACGGGCCCCGTCTCCGCGTAGACGAGTCGAATGACAGAGACTTGAAAAGCTTCCTCATATGCATGGCATAGCTGGCTAGGGTTGATCAGAGGCGTACTTGTGGCTTGCAACAGCACCGTTGTTCTCCCCAACGCCAGAGTGTTCAAATGAATGAAACCTCCTACGTGGCTAAAATATTGTTCACAGGTATTAACGTGACTGAGCGCATGGGTTAAGGCGCTGTTCAATTTAGTGCCATTGACGCAATTATGTGATGCTTTCAAGTCCCATCGATGTCTGTGGATTTCCTCAAGAAACTGATTTAATTCCAAGCGCATGTCGGCGCAGTACACCCTGTTATCTTTTCATCGTTTCAGATCTATACGATGTCGCTCGTGGCCATAGTTGCATAGCAACAGTAACCGAAACTATCAATATATGCCCGTTGAGAATTAGCTGTAACTTACAACATCGGGCATTATTGAGCACAGAATATGTTTTTTTTTTTTTACATATTTAGCCTAGGGAGTTTTTCATCTTTTGTCGCTTACGATTATTAGGCGACACAGCAGCGTGACAATCGACGCAAAAAATAAAAATAAAAAATGAAAGAAAGACACGAGAGGCTTGGGGAAGAAGAACAAAGTCCTGGCACTTTCTTCGCGCAAGGCTAGCTTTCTTTCCCGTTCGTATGGGGCGTGATGACTAAACGCAGCGACCAAATAGTTCGAAAAGCTGTTGTTGCATGAAAGTCAAAATTATCACGCGTATACACTGCCCCAGCAGTTACGGTGGAAGAGGAACGGGACGACCCGTCTCGTAATCTCGGGAATCGATCTCTCTAAGTGGGCCAACGATTCTTCGCCCAATGCATATGAACCACGTGTCGAAACTAACCACATGCGATGTTGTATGTTTCGTCTTTACGTGTGCGAACAGAAAGTGGGCGCATATGGTAAAATGAATAATGCACCGCTTGAGAGGTATACGTAGAGTAATTGCTGCGTTGAAAAGACGCCTTTATATCAATGCCCCTGCGCACAAGGACTAAAACCAATCGAAATGTAAGATAAAGTAGCATAGAAGAAAATAAGAACTGTAGGAAAGAAAAACATATAGTACGCCAATAGAAAAAAAAATTAAATAAATATTATTGCCGCAAGGCGCTCTAGCTTTTAGAGACAGAACAACAAAACAGGGATGTAAAGATGATATCAGCTAGCATTATCTGCCTCACTGCTACGGCATATCCGAGAATGTGCATCACAACAGTTGTGAACTGTCTTTAACGCTCTTACCTATGTGCTTGGCTAATGTGCCTTCCCTCTTGCTCTGTACCAACCAAACCGAAGTGCAATGAACTAAGACCAGACTCCCTCAGCAACAGTTGTTTTGTCGAGTTGACGTTCATCAGAAGACTTTCATCCGAAGAAAAAACAAAGCCTCTACGCGAAATATCAGTGGTTTTAGACCTAGTGCTCTTCGGTTCAATTTGCGTGCCATCGGTGCACTCGGTGCAATCCGACTTTTGACATGGGTCACAGTGCACGATACACACACACGTTCCTCAGATTTCATCCACACCATAGGTGGTGGCGGTGATAGTGATGCATTCTGATTTTACCCATTGATCTTCCTGCAGTGTATAGTCCTGCATGTTGCTCGAGGTGGGGGGNNNNTGCGTCCTGGGCCAGCTTTGAAGAGAACTGTGCCGAATAGGCCTTAATAGTATGGGGATAACCTACGAAAAACGCCATACGGCGTACTCGGTAGTGTGATTCGAACCAACGACCTCCCAGTCTGAGCATGACGACCACGCGCACAGCCCACTCGGACATGCTGCTGGTATACATATCATAACAGCGACAGAAAAAGGGTTTATCCATTGTATTTATGCAAAAGGACTGTACATGTTCAGCTGTAATGACTATGCGACAGTCAATACTATTGAATGAAAATATCGTCCGTCCTGCAGGCCAGCGCTTCATAGAATTCTGTTTGTACTTCGTCCGAATCTAGTTGCATCACGATCGACCAAATCTGCATCACTAGAGATTCTGAAAACGCAGATATAAAACTGCAACTCTGTAGTGCACACAGTTCTTTAAAATACATGTGTTATGCGCTGAGATAGGTTGCTTTGAACGTTCTACTATTTATCCCTTTCGCTTGCGACAGGATATCCAGGGATCCCTAGAGAGGCAACATGGGCGTGCTCGAACCCTGCTTGAGACACAATGAGATTTTTATATCTTATAACAGAAGATAAGGCGGAAGAGGGGAGGATGTGCTCTATGGACATGCCGCAAGAAGTGCGTAATAATGCAAGAGCTGACGTGCGCTGGACAGCTTCACCTCAGTCGAAAGGTAAAATGTACCACTCCGCCTGCACCCACGGTAGCATTAGCTCCTACTTTAGGCTGTTACTTTTTGAAATCCACCCGGTACGTAAATATGTAGGATGCCTTTTTGAGAAGGTTCTTTGTTAAATGTATTAAAGATCCTGACATGCAGTTGTAGTCTTCAGCATGTGGTCCCCCGACAATGCTCTAGTATTACACGACCCATGAGACGAAGTTTGCTAATTACGAATAACGAATTAAAGTTCGTTAGTTATCTATACCTTAGTGTGATACAGTATTAAGGATACTTGTGTACTGTCAAGTGGAACCCAATAGTCGCATCATGAACATCAACAGCATCGTGTGTCGAGCCATAGCTGGCGCACGGATCAAATAAAATAAAAAATATCAGCATACTAAACTGGTTCTAGCGCAAACTAAACTAGCGTTATAAAACTGGTCAAGAGTTATTTTCCTTCATGACTGGTGGCCCGGGGTAAACATTCCCAAACTTGCATATGCTTCACGCAAAAATGGACCGAAAGATGATACGCAAGCGAGATGGGAAAAGCGCGACAGCCAAAGTACTCAATAAACCCGGGAATCACTATTCTGCGACAGCGTGTCAATTGATCGCACTAATGGACGCCACGCTGTCAATGTCAGGTTCCATATATCCAAAATAACTTTTTTACGGCCTATGGCAAAAAAATGTGTGCGTAGTAAGTCAATTTGTTTTTAGTCACACATATCCGGTATCAAACAAATACACCCCCTTTTTAATTTTTTAGTTTTTCTCAGAGTGCGGGTCGTCATTATTTTTCCTCGCTAAAGTTCCCGGTCTTCTCGCTCCTTCACACAGAGAGCAGCTTTTCAGCTCAACAATGGAGTTGACCACCGTGTAATGTTCGCTTGGACGCACGAACAGCCGTGCCTTACTTATTATGCAAATTGCTTAGGGAACTACGCGTCTAAGCAAACTTTTAAGAAAAGGATATTTCTAAAATAAAAGCGATTACGCACAAATATTCACCAAGCGTGACTCTATTTCCGCTTGTGATATTGAATTGAACGCTTAGCGGAAGCTTAAGCCAGGGTCTAAGGGATGCGACATTAACAAAGAGAATAAAGGGCCTCGAAAGGTCATTGACTGAAAATAGGCCACGCAGAGACGGAATCATTAATATTGCTCAAAGCCGTGCTACGCTTCAAGTGAACCGCACAACAGCTAACGATATTGAGATTCTTGAAATTTTCATAAAGCAATTTAGATGTTTAGGTTGGCTTCAAAATTTTGGTATATGTTATTTAAAAAAAACAATCTGTTCCTCAGGTAATAGTAAGACCCTTTGTTTCTTTCGTTTTGAGACAACGACGAAACAAATTATGAGACAAGAATGAATCAAATTGCCAACAAATACGCGAACGTGGTAATTTTGAAAGGCGCTATGTCGCGGAATGTCGTTGTATATATACATGCGTATATACATACTCAACTTCGTTGCGCCTTTTTGTGTCACTCATAAAAACTGCAGAAGTGACACCAAAAAGCGTTTTTGACCGCTTTTGAAGAATCCCACGCGAACGATATAATTCTGACTGGGCATTGGTTTACGCCTCGTTATGCGGTGAAGTTCCGTTTTTACAGTGTACAGTCAACCCTCGATTTATGAACACCCTTCGTTTCTCGAAAAATCGTTCATAAATCGAGGTCCAAAGTGTGCGGAACAAAAACAGATAATAAAACCACAAGATATGACAAGAACCACAGGCGTCCAGAATCGAATAAAAATAAATAGAATGAAAGAGAATCGAATAAAATCGAATAGAATGAAATCGAATCGAATAAAATAAAATAAAATAAAACGAAATAAAACGAAATCGAACGAAATGAAATCGAATAAGATGAAATCAGATAAAATAGAATCGAATAAAATGAAATCGAATAAAACGAAATAGAATCGTTTTTCCCAGTAAACTGTGAATCGCCTTTCTGCAACGTAGTGGCCGTGCGACACTGCTTGCTTTTTTGCTGATCTCCACTGAAGCAGTCTCGCTCAGGTCCCTTGACCTGTCCCCTGGCCCAGGCGTCCAGTAGCCCTGGTCCTCTTCATAAATCGACGTCAGAAAGGCTTGGGTACTCTGGGTCCGTTCCCTGAAGATCCGTTCATAGTTCGGATATAGAGATCATAAAACGAAGGCAAAATACACGGTAAGAGTTTGGTTCCTTGTGGCGGCGTTCATAAATCGAGGGAATTCATAAATCGAGGGTTCATAAAACAAGGGTTGACTGTACAATCACAGAAACTCCTGGTGTGTCGGGACATGTCCGGCAATCAATGCTCGTCGGTGTCAGGCATGCCTGGCGTCTGATGGTGCAAACTTTGAGCATCTGTTGTAAAATTCGAGGTGTCGTACACGATTTGTATTCATTATGTACAACAAATGTTTCAAATTAATCACACTCTTGTTTCCTTTCACATCTTCTACCTCTGCTACCATTTACCCCTGACATTTCGGGGCATGGGTTCCTACGCAATTATTAATCCTTATGATGTGCCCTACTTCCCCTAGAAATTTCTCGCAACATTTACGGGACACCCTGTATACAACGACTGTGCGATCGTGACAGCAGTGTTTGAAAAATATACATAAAATAGTTGGCTCAGGAATCCTGGAACACTTCTGTTGCTGAATGTTATGTCGTGGTTGAAACAGTGTCTAATAATCTTTCTGTTTCTCTTTGTTGTTGTTTTTTCTGTTTGCTTTTTTTTTTCATACCGTTCTTACGTTCGGACATCTACAGCTGCAATATTTCTCTCTTAGAAATATATAGCTTCGCCTACAAGTCCGCGCACGGCTTATGTGAATACACAACTACAACTCGAGTCACGGCAAAACGGAGGAACATTGCGGGAAAGTATTCGCTAGCAGGAACAGTTGACTGTATGTGGTGCGTCTTCGTCTTAGGTAGACGCAAACGTTTATTCTCTAACCATTACTCCTTTTCGATTCTAGTGTGAAGATCACGTGAGCAAGGGATTAGTGAAAGCGAGATATAACTTTCTCATTTCATCTCATTTATCATAATATTTGCATGCAGATAACTGCCACAAGAATTTGCATAAGACACCTGGTGCAAGAAACAAAAAAAAAAAGAAAAAGAAAAAAAGAAAATAGAGAGAGTCATACGCGTCTGGTGACAGCTGACAATGACAGAGGCGCATTATCGGCACCAATGTCGCCCCCGCCAAGTATGTGAGGAACTCTGTATGACAGCCAAAGTGATCCGTCTCCGTATCTTTCGCTGGTTCGACAACATATTACGAGGAGACATCTAACGAATGCGATATAAAATAAACTTCCAGGGATGGCAATATATCTGAAGAATACGTCACCCACTCTGTTGTCGCTGTTTTAAACACGTCGGAGCGCGTTGGGAAATTGCACTAATGGTATATCATGCGTGCCACAACACCTCCGAACTGGGAATTTTTGCTTGAAATAGGAGTGCCAAAGGGCGCTTAACTTCGACGTTAGTTTGGGGACACCTTCACTATGGGCGCATATTGAAAGCAGTTATTGCAAGTTGGGGTCGAGTAGGGTGAGTGTCGAATGTCCAAGCGTATAAAAGACTAATATGGCACTTGTAATAAAGTTGCGATGTCTCAAGTGTAGATAACGAGCATCCTTTCCCACACCGGCGGAATATAACTTAAGAAGAATAATAAGAATAATAATAAGAAATGAACCACAAGCAAATCACATCTGAGCTTTAACGAGTAAGAAAGAAAGAAAGCAAAACAAAAAAATATTCCTTTCCCCGCCTTGCACTAAACAGTGCCTGGTATGTCATCCCAGGCAGCACAATGTAGGGAAAGTCGGGTTCATTATGGGTGGCCTTCAGGTGTCTTATTTGTTTGTCGCAGCTTCTCTGATGCGCTGCGAACTACAAAAGCAATCTTGATCAACCCGTTCACCCCCTAATGCACCCGACTTTCCGTACATTGTGCTGCTTGGGATACGATATCAAGCATAACCCTTATCTATCGCTAATCATCGGTCTTTGTGCCATCGACCATTAAATGTGCCTTGTTGCACGATAAATGCGCTTGCAAATTCTTGGCGGTCGCCATCTTTAGAAACTGAACAGTTACAGAGATTACAAGAGGGATTTCTTTATTCATTACCTAGGATGGACCACATACAGTAAAAACTATTTAAGAGACATGGTACCTGATGGCATATATGAAACTAACAGATGATAAACACGAGCTTTCCTAGCATGTGTACCATTCACCGTGCCCGTCGATGTTAGATGGACAAACGTGTAGGGACGCCGTTGTAGATCTCAAAGAGAGAATCATAAGGTTAAAATAGAATGTTTCAAATACGATGTAAGTTTTGAGACGTTGTTCTCGAGCGCGACGCGGGATTTCTCGTTCCATTTCTCTGCGCCCTGTTATCCCCGGTCGCAGATCTTGACAGCAGGAAATAAAAGTCGTATGTGAGCCGCACACTGAAGCAGAAAGGACGGTATGATCCAAGCACATGCAAAGTCTCGAAGATATGAAGAAAAAGTATTGATCACATCTTTCTCATCTGCTCTTGAATTCGTCTTCCTTCTTTTCTCTTTTTCCTTCTTTGAATCCTTATTTCCGAGGACGAGGCCAAAAGCGCGAAGGCTGAATGCGGAAACACCGCCATGACATCGTACTCACACTCACGAGCTGCACCGGAGGCAGATACATGTGGCACGCGAGTTTTAATCCTGGCAGTTCTGGGCGCGTTTAATTTGGTAGTTATCAATCTCCTCGTTCGACTTTTCCCCACTCCCCTGTATAACGCCATCACACAGAAACCTGGGAGGCACCCTCGCGTGCGACCTGGAATTCGTAGCCATTGTGCCCGACGTACTGTTACATCTATCGTGCCGTTACATCCATCGATGGATGTAATGGCATATAGATGTAATATAATGGCATATTGGACGCAAGGGCCCAAACAGAAACGTCAGCTGCCCCGTATCGCTCACACCTGCATCGAAAGAACTGCGTGTGGAAGATTCGACGTGCTCTTGCACTGTTACTCTATTTCTTGTTTGTGTCCGTCCATATTTTAGTCTGCAGTACACCTGTCTTGCTCACGTGACTGAGAAATCAGCGGAACTTCCCAACTCATTACTTAATCATTTGAATATTCCGCAACTGATTTTCAAGCCTCAGCAATGGCCCCCACTACCAGAAGCATTACTACTGTCGCTAATCGTAAAAGGCTGGGATTAAAGCTCATCTGCCATATGCGTCCACTTTTGGTACAGCTCGTGTGTGTATGATACTACGGCACAGTGCGTGAATCTGTTGCACGGTCCACATCCAACCGTCACGATTAGTGTAGCAGATGGCCGTCCGTTATTCGAAGAGCCTCCAATCCTTGCTAGCGGTTTTTGATTTTATTTTCTATTTACTTTTTGTCTGTTCGTTCTAAATGACGACTGTGCTTAAATAAGTTGTAAATACTGTGTGCTGTACTTCATACTGGTCAAAACTCACAAAAAAGCTCATCTCTTATATGGTCTCGTACGCATTTCTGCATGATATTCGTGTCCAGCTAACTTAACGCTTGACAGAGATCTTGCACAACCGATTCGTGAAAACGTGCCCCCCCGTATTTTCCATTCCCGTAAAGATGTGTCGTGCAGCGTTTTAGTAATCTGCAAGACTCTGCGATCGTTGTGCTGGACGAGTTAAATTTTAAGTTAAGCTGTTGGAAAAGAAAAACACTGCATTCGAGGTTGTGGCTATTGAAGACCCAGGAACCCAATAAAGGAAGAGACCGTCTACTTGATCTGTGTTCAAAGACAGGCGCTGTTGATTTAGTGCTACATCACTGCTTTGTACTCAACCCCAGCTTTAGAAGCGCCATTTAATCCTGAAGGACAACACAAAGTATCCAGCCACCCACAATGCTACGATAAAACATGGCAGAATAGCAATGTCAATGTAGAACTCGAACTCCGATATAGAGTAAGCTTCCAGCACGCTTTTGCCGGTTGAGAAGGTGCAGTTTCTGTCAGTATCCTCCGGACAGGTTAGTTCATTCCTGCTTAGACCGTAGATGCAGTTCATGAGTCCGTTGAAGGCGTAGTGCATATAAGATGTGTACGGCATCCAACGAATATGAAACGCCAGATCGCTCGTAGCGAAAAAATATCCGCAGAAGACAAAAGAATAAATGTACACAGTTATAGCCACCATGACAGCCATTCCCTGCGTGAAAACACATTGATCAGTCGCCGGCGTTCGACAACCATGATACTCACAACATTAGAAACTTAACAGCCACTTACATTACTTTCAATTAGAGACCCAATGAGCATACCCATGGCCTGACTGAGGACTGCCACTTCGAATGCGATCACGAGGAAGTAGAAGATGCGGTTTTCCTCTTTCGGTTGAAACGTCAGGTAGTAAGTGAAGATGCCCGACGCGACGGTAAACATGAGCTGAAATTAATTACCTTTGATTTCTCTCATGTATACGTGCCAAGCTCTGGACGGCAAATGATGTATTACGGACGCTTATACGTCGGCTTAACAAGTCAGAAGAGCGCTGCTCTACAAGTAGAGCGCAAATCATGCATCTGAACTCAGTGAAGGAACACGCCCATGCAAGCCACTGACTAATAACGCATGGCTTTTCGTCGCGTAGACAACCTGAGCGACGCCACAGAGGTCAATTTGCGGATTAACCTGCCTACTGCAGTTCATTAGGCGCCCCATACTCTCAACACACGACGCACTGTACTTTACACCTCTCCCGAAAGGTGTGGTGCCTGAGCAATTAACACCGTATACCACCACATGGATGGCGCCCTCGACCAACGTTGGAAAGCAGACACACT
>JARGYV010086704.1:0-11114 GCA_029532675.1 Ornithodoros moubata
CGCCGAATGTGCGGTGGTACCAGCAGGGAGGGTGGTCGGTCGGGGAAGAAGAACGGGTGTGCCTCCGTGATGGTGTTGGTCGTCTGCTGCCGGGGAGGCGTGTGGGCCGTTGTCCCTGCCGAGCAGTGGAAATGGCAGCGAGACGGTCGGCCAAAACGGAGACCATACCTCGAAGTAGGTCCACAGTGGCGGTTAGCGTTTCAACCGTTGGTTCCGCATAGGGCGATTGGTGCAGGTTGATTGGTGCGAGTGGTCCGGTAGTAGCGTTGTCCTGGTCGCCTGAAGTGTCCATGGTGGATCGATCATGTCCGGGTCACCACTTGTAGTGGAGCGTGGCTACAAAGTACGGATAGGAACAGGAGACGGGATGACGTAGGCAAAGGTTTACTGGTAAGATATCATCGTACCGGCTGATAGCGACGTGGCGGCCTAGAGCTGATCAGACCGCGACTGGTACGGTGGCACGGGCAACGTCGTCTTTTATTTGGTCACTGTGGTGATGAGCGTGGCGATGGGCGCGCGAGCCGCGGCGCGTGTTGATAGTGACGACGGTGCTACAATGGCGATGGTGCCACGAAGGCCATTCTCCCTCGAAGGAGGATGGGGAAGTGGTCCCTCCGGCCGCGTTGAGCACTCACTACTCACCCACCATGGCAATCAGTTCACCTACTCCAACTGGGTAAATATCATTGTAAATAGATCTGTATAGCACAACCTATCATTTTGTCATTGTGTCATACATAGCGATTCTCGGCACACCGACGTTACATACATATAAAGTCAAACCTCGATTTATGAGCATCCTTCGTTTTTCGGACAATCGTTCATAAATCGTGGGATTCATAAATCGAGGTCCAAAGGATACGAAACTTAGAGACAATAAAACCACCTAGAACCTACGTATTATTGCGTAAATACGCGTTATTGTTTCAAAATACGCTGTAATTGTACTTTGCATGATGCTTTCTCCTGGGCGTATCTCGGTCAAAACAAATGATAGGAATTTAACGCATGACAACGTTGAATTCGCGATTTGTAGGCCCCTTTTGCAGTGTTTCTCGCGGCAAACAACACATGCAGTCTCAGCTGCTTCATACTGGAAGAGCAAGATGTTTCCATCTCAGACATATGATAACACTGGCAACCAGTTCCCGGTCATTTTTATTTATTTCGTTCGGAGCTAGCGCTGGAAGGCAACTATGGTCATGGGGAGCCACGGGGTTCAGTAGTGAACTGACATAAACAGGACAGCAAAAGCAAGTTCGAGAGCTTCGAACCTACCACCTCCCAGTCTGCAGCATGAACGAGTGGCTTCTTAGCCCACTCGTTGCCGGTGTTCCCACGCGGTGCCCGAATTATCCTTCCCATTGAATCACCTTTGTGCAATGTAGTGACTGAAGAACACTTAACATCTGCTGAAGCACTCCCTTTCTTGTCTCTTGTCCTGTCCTCTGAAGTGCTGGCCCTGTTCATAAATCGAGGTCAGAAAGGCTTCGGTACACGCGGTTCGTTTCGTGACGATCCGTTCATAGTTCGGATATCGAGGTTTCATAAAATGACAGCAAAAGACATAGAAAAAGTTTCGTCCCTTGTGGCGGTGTCCATAAACCGAGGGAATTCGTATCGAGGGCTCATAAAACGAGAGTTTACTGTGTACATATATATTTAATTCCGTGTTAGCAGCGCCAAGAAACTACTGTAATCAGCAGCCTAGAGATGTCGACAGATGCAGACCGGGCAGCATCCTGGACCCACTTGAAGGGAAGTGAAGTTCTTGTACGTCTATAAAGGGTAAAGGAAGCCGGAGAAAAACCTCGGTCAGCACGGTCGGCGGTGGGATTACAACCAACCACCTCCCAGTTTATGGAAATGAACGAGCGACGCTTTAGCTTTCACTCGGCCGCGCCACTACTGATGTTTCTCATGAAAGCGGCCGTGTTCGGCAATCCGATTGAGTAGAGAAAGTCATCCATCGTGAATCATATTCCCGTTAACTTATCTCTTCTTTCTAGGATTTCACCATCCGATAAAAGCGTATGCCGACACAGTTCCCTACCTGTTTAGCCCAGGACGTAATGTAGCGTAATTTAGTCAGTCATCGGAGCGATAGGCTGCCACGTCACGTCATTGGACAACAAATCGCGTGCAAACAGCAGCTACCAACACCCACTGTTTTTATTTATTTATTTTTTTCTAGTGTACACGCCATTTACGTTTGTATGGTCCACCTTCTTCGTAGTTATGTGCCCTGAGCAAGTCCCATGTCAAGTATATACTCGTCTTACGATGTTTGCTAAAATCGTTGTGGGTCATAGCCGAGCTAACGGATCGTTCCAGCTTTCATCATCTGCTTATTTGATCTGCTCAAAACCTAACAATTTCACCCGTACTCACTTCTTCTTTCACTGTCCTCTTTCACACCAATATGCAAATTATTTACGTTAAGTACAATTTCTAACAGTCCCCTCACAATATCACCAGCTGAGCTCAAAGTGAAACATTCGTGTGACGTTATTTTGCATTTTATCTACAGCCGTCGCTTACAAGTTTGGGGTGGGCATGTGTATTTGTAGCTCCACAGGAGCCCTTGAATCTGGCATGGCCAACGGTCCGAACATTTCACAAGGTGTGAAGGATACGTAGGTAGCGGAGCATTTGCCATTCGTGTTATGCCTGACAACGCGTGCACTCCATCACTCTGAGTTGTAGGACAGAACCCAAGTAGTCGTCGGGCAAACGGGTTGAACGATGCAGCCGGCAATTGACGACCGGTCTGAAGGCAACGTGTGGCTGCATCCAGTGGATATTAGCAACAGTTATATAGATGAATTGACGAAGGTATCTCTTATACTGATAGTCTAAGAGCCTAGAATGGCTCCGAGTTTTCCATGCACCACAAAATCTTTCATCTTTTCCCTATTACATAAGTTATGCGATAATGACATTCGTTCCTAATAGTTCCTTTTCGTACCTCCTCATTATATATCCAGCTACTTGGGGAGTAAACAAGATTATTATTCACATATTGCTGTTCTTTATCGCACGGAGCGGGCACACATTTATGTAAGAAGGAAATGGGGATTCAGTCGCCTTCATTTATCCACTCACGTATTCAATACATTATTCCCTCTATGCACTCTAACATGATCAGTGCGAGCGAAGCGGAAGAAAGTGACTTACAGGCTCTCGTGCATTTTGGTATTATTTTCACTTATTGGAGGCACACTGAGACTTTCTGCCCTGTCGTAACCGCTTAGGTGTGGGAGTCGTCTAGGGTTGTTTTCCTAATAGTTGTAATTCTAGGAAGCGCAAATGGGCGTGAGTTCCCGACAGCTTCGCTGTGCGCTGCTTTCTTGCACAGCATGGAGTCAGGCAGACGTCGAAAAAGGAAAAAAAGGAAGGAAGTGGAGCTAATTCTCTTCGAAGAAGGATACAAACGGTTCACCACGGAGGTCTAAGGAATGCAAACAAGTACGTAGAAATACGGGACAGCATAGGCGATAGGGTTCAAATGGAGCAGCCTCATTAACAGATCACCCCCGTCGTGTTGAACCCGTAATATCATTA
This sequence comes from Ornithodoros moubata, assembly GCA_029532675.1. Taxonomy (NCBI): domain Eukaryota; kingdom Metazoa; phylum Arthropoda; class Arachnida; order Ixodida; family Argasidae; genus Ornithodoros; species Ornithodoros moubata. Next base: position 3,568 of record JARGYV010086704.1, read on the forward strand.
GAAGGTAGCATGTGACATCGGACCACCTCTCTTCGTGTAGTGTGCCAGCAAACGTAAATTATGTCTGTCTTCCTCCACGCTGCAACCGTGAGCGTTCTCAGATTAAAGCACATGACTGCACATATATTTAAGAACCATTCGCCGACCGAATCCCACAGAGCACGACGCCTACTGTGAATAAAACTGCACTTGCTATGCACCTAAAACCTATGCACTGTATTCAACTCTTCAGATGCTCATTTGTCTACAATGCCAAAATGTTGAGAAAACACTGACCTCAGCGAAACAGAGTTGCTCATGACACAGCCATTCACTCACTCACTCACCCACCCACGCACGCGCGCATATGTACACACTGAGCACTAAGTTTTAAGGAAACAAAACTCTACTGCAATGCTACAACGTCAGAGAGTGCAGAACTAAACGTGCAAACCTCAAGGAGAGGGTAAAAAGAAGAAGCAAATCATGCAGGCATCTCAGATCGTTCTGTATTGAAGTTGCGCGTGTCACAGAACGTACTATTTTTGGTTCGAAAGTTCATTTGTTATTCCTTGTGAATCGTATGGCTTTTAACATCACAGATCCCCGCATATCATGAATTTCCCAGTCTACGTTCCTTTTTTAGGCACACGAGGCACACACACACACACTTATGTTTGTTTTTGAGCAACTATTGAATGTGATGATACATATTGCGGCTAATTACCAGCGTATAAACAGTTTCGTAGGCTCTACGCAGAAGAGTCGTAACCGTGAAAAAAGGACGTCACCGAGATAGACAGGGAGCTGCAGTACTAGAACCCGCATCTTCTGAATTACCGATCGAGGTCTCATTCGCGACTATTGGCCTGCACACAATAGCCAGTATCTGCTTGATATTAGCCTGTTTTGATTCCTACATGGTAGTACATGGCAGCAGACATCGTTCGTTTATACGTTCTTATTTGACTCCAACATAATGCGTCTCGGATTCGGAATATCTACTTAATTACCTTCTGTGAAGAAGAACAGGCTTTCATTCGCCCATTAATTCACTCGTTTCCCGTCGACTCCACGTGTCTCATCGCTGGTAGACAAGTTTCTTTCTTTGTTTCTCTGCGCTGCCAATGCAGTCAACTATACATAGTTATTTGGTCAGCTGAGGCTTATTTGTGTTTGTGATTTTTCTTATTTATAGCCTTCCACGATTTTATTTCACAGTTTGAAATATCACTCAGACGTCGTTGGTGCGCTTTTGGTGAGATTTTTTCCCCTTTCTGGTATATTTTCCCTAATCGCGAAAAAGTTTTCACCGTTTTTAATTCTTACAACCTGTAACCGTTACTGAATGCAAACATGACGTGCTTGCTTGCGTGATATCACTAGATATCAATGTTCGCTGATAACTCATTACACGTTGAACATCTTGATGAATCAAAGATATGAATCTGACTCCTTCGTGAACAACAAGGGAAGCAATCCAAGTTGCTTTTCACGAAGGCTCTGAAAATAAACGTGTAGATACAGGAGTAAGATATAAGCCGATGCGAGGATGACGTACAAGGGACAAATGTCATGTATGAACACTTTCGTGTAGGCATAAAGGTTTGCGTGCGATAGGGTGTAGCTGCATGTTTATGAGCATTCTATATAGAAGGTATTTATACGTCTGAGGGTCTAAGGTGAATCTGTACTATGCGGGCAGCATGGTTTTAAAGTGTTATTACACCCTTCGCACCCGCCAACAGAGCTTCGATCCTGAAGATGACAATAGCGCGCAATAGTCGTAGCTCATGTTGGTATACGGCGCACGGCCGAAACTCATGGGCACACTTTTCCTCTTTCGGTCCCTCCTGGAAGAGACACTTTGACAGTTTTCTTACGCAGCGTTCCCTGAAGTATATTCTACAGCGTGTCGTGTATGGTAGTATAACGTTTATCTCTGCTCGTAGACGCTAGTGACACTGATCCGTGCGTACGCCTCAGGGAATTATGGCGCAGGTAAATATTCCGCTTCCTGGCTCTCCGCTAGAGTTACTAAGCCTACCTATGCTGTGAGCACACCACGTCATTGTTCCCAAGCGTCCTGTGAGGCACGGGAGACGCGTGCAATTTCTCTGGCCGCTAAACCCTCGCCTACAATGACCAGATAACATTCAGTGGCGTAGCTGAGACCCATTCTGTTTAGATTTCCTTCTCTCTGACTTGTTACTGCGTACGTCTTTGCTGCACTTTCATGTGAAATGGAACGTTAAACACAGCTCGTGCTAGTATTGTTATATATAAAGTTTTTTTTTTCGAGCAATTTTGTGTTAACATAAAACTCTGACAGGTCCTCACGGACTGTTTTCACCTCCAAGTTGCACATACGGCCCAGTGGACGTTCTCGTTCGTTTGGGTCTGATTTTGCTAAAAGTTGTTTTGTAAAAGCTATCAGATAAGCACACGCTTTGAATTCACAGCACATGACATAAACAGGCCTTTGCCTGGAAGCTGTTTATCAAGCCCAGACATCGATGTATCTTTCAGTTAAATATTATTTGATCACATGAGGCGTTGACGCAGAGTGGGTATTCTTCTTCTTCTTCTGCCTTCCGTATTCTTCGTTTTTCTTTTTTTTCTTTTTTTTTGTGTTCAGCGGCGTCGTCTTTTCTCTCCATCTCATTTGCACATAATATCTGTACCCGGCGTTGCGGAAAGTATAGGCTGTTTGGCTGTTTTGGCGGTTCCTACCAACTGGACAGAGCTCTTTACTAGGAATGGGTATATGCATTCCTTTTTCGGAAAACTAAATTGATTTGAGCTCCTTAGTAATCAACAGTAGTACGTAATAGCAGCATAAACGGCATATACTGCTTCCATAGCTTTTAGTGAAAAGATTTCATCAAAAAAGAGCACCGTGTGTTTAGGGAAGATAACGCGAACATCTCTCCATTTAATGTTCTTTTCTTCGTGTAGTGCTCAACGAATCTGCCCACACTTTTGATGCCTTTGTTATGCCTTGTACTCTCAGGATCTCATTATCACCATCATCAGTTGAAGATGAACAACGCTAATTTTAACTCCCAAGTTGGCAAATACTTTAATGTTACTTTTGTGCTGCAATGTGCGTCTGCACCAGGACCATTTATAACTTAAGAAGATTGAGCTGATAGGTAATCGGGCTGTACAATTAGAGACTGACCTGATTTGTAAAAAAAATCTGAACTGTGTTTTGTCACAGATCGCGCAGTTCTCACAGGTACGCTGTCGTTGAGGTCGTTGTATGTGCTCGACTCCTGCAGCCATCTGTTACTATCTGTTCATCATTTACTGCCGCTGTGTGCCTAAAGCCCTGAAGCCCACATAATATCAGAGTCTGAGTCAGAGTTTGAAAGCTAGTAATACCCCTATTACGTTCAGCTGTTCATTTCAGCTGTTAGACCGCGTGTACTTTTTTTTTATTTTTCACAAAACGTGGGTGTCTGGGTTGCTGCAAAAATTAGAGTCGTTTTCACGCCAAGCTGTAATTGAACCAAGAACCTGAGCGGTCAACCGTTTTGAATGGAAATAATATGCCATCTATATTCCGTAGACTAGAATTATTTAGCTTTTTTGGTTTGGACATTTAGACATTTTTTTATGATTTGCTTAGGCTCCAGCCATAATTACGTGCAGCATATAACTGGAGCTCTTACGCAAATTTTGAGTTCCTAAACAATACGTGAAACATTGGACGACACATGAGTGCCTTTTGACTGCTCCTTTTTTAGAAAGTATCGTTGTATCGGCCCGGCTGCTACTGAGTGAAATTGCGATCAGAGGGACAAGCTTTCAACTTCTCAAAACCAGGGATGCAGGTTATACTCCTTTGTTTTGAACTTCCTTTACTAATCCGTTGCCTAAAGAATGCTCTAGAAAGATTGCAGGTTAGGACACTGTTTTTGGGAATTCTTGCAGCAAGGGGTTCGATTTATTTGGAGCACGCTATCTGGAGGTGGTTTCTCGACTGTGTGAATATAATATTTTCATACTTACCTGGTGTCTGCTGTTTGCACTTGATACCTATTATTTGGCAGCATTAGGCTACACCATGAATCCTGTTTTCACACCATGTGTGCTCGCCACATGGTGTGACCACCGCCACCGCGCAATTTCGCAGCAATTTCTCTGCGAATTAAGAACACTGAGTTGTCTGCCGCACGCGCTACTTAGTGCATACAGTTCATGCGCATCAAATTATTATGTAGTAAAGTTAGGATGTATTACATGCCTGTCACTTTATAGTGTAAAGATATAACTATTTCTGGCCATTAGCCAGGATCCTGTTAGACCACGAAAAAGAGAAGAAGTTCGCATACTGAAAAAGGGGGGAGAAAAGCAGGAGGCAGAAAAAGAAGAAAACTGAATGACTAATTGCCCTTCGCTGTCAGTTTCGACAGTGCATCAGGATTAGAGATTCCCTCTGTATTTTCCGAAACGCTTGAACCCATGTAGTGCAGTTCAAAGATACCACTTTTCCCGGCCTTGTAAAATAACGAGTCTTTGTCCTCTTGTTCTGTATCGTCTTGAATCGGGCTCCTTTACTGCAAATACTAGCCTCTGCGGAGGAACGTTAGGCCACACTTCCTGAAGCAATCTATTCAAACACGTACCACTGAGAATACGAACGCCATCTTAGCAGCATCTGGCACGTTCGGTTGTGTCCAACGCAGTGTCTTCGTGCTCGGAGAGTGTACATTAGAATATTGGACGTCATTTTTCGTTTAGCAGTCAGCACTCTTTAACCGTTTGGCTGGACGGAGTATATCGGACGTACTGAGTCATGTTAGTGAATCCTGTGCTCTGCTGCGAAACGTGCGAAGAAACGTGCCCCAGTTCGTGCCCCGTTTTGACCACGGAGGGGCGCATAAATAAGTCCCTAGTCTTGAACGCGAAAAATGATAATGAAACGCGTTTGGAAGTGACATGGGTGGTGACGGTAAACTTCAGATGATGATATCTGCTTACTCACTACTATTTTGCTCCCACTCGCGAAAAATTTCACTATGATTTTTTAACCACTTTCTTTTAGAGAGCAAGAACGCTGCTGCTTTGTTAATGAATCTTTGAGCACTAATTATTTTATCGTCGTAATTTTCTCGATAACGCGATGCGGATATCCTTAGCGTCCTACACTGACTGTCATGTTTCTGTTCAACTCGTCCATGGAGAGCGGGAAGATGCGAGGGCCATATTGCGTCGGACAATTCGCAGAGGACGACGATAACAATTCTCTCTCTGTGAGTTACATCTTTGCAACCAACAACTGTACATTTGCAATAACTTAACCATATTGAGAGACAATTAAGCGCAAAGCTATGCCTGAGTCTAACCTTGAGCTAACGTTGCTGCTCTCGTGCTTCGCGTGCACTCTTAAAAGAATGCACATTGAACACACTGGCACAAAGACCCGCTACAGTCCTTGCTCATGGGCAAGCATGATAGTCGCTACGAAATGAATTGTATGTTCGTTGATCGTCCGATGGATTTCGTCTCTCTTGTATGTAGGATTTACTATCATTTTAGTTTTGGTGAAATCATGATCGTTGACACGCACGAAATGAACACGGCGTTCCCACGAGCACCACTTAGACTTTCCACCGGGACGGTGTCGAGAGGCTATACGATCCAGTTTATAGAAGTTCATGTATAAAAGCGTTAATTTCTTGGTATTGAACTGTGGCCAAATCACAATGTGTTCGGACGTTGCCGAAACATGCACAAGGTAAACTCAGCGCGTTGCAGAAAGCAGATCCCATTAGCTTATATTCACTTTTAACCAGACGATGAGGGGTATAGAACCGGATACAGCGCATTAACGTTTTTTCTTTCAACTCCTGTACCCAGACTCCGTATTAGCGTCAGCCAATCCGGCAATGCCGCGTTCATTCCCATAGGGTGACATCTTACGAACGTATGGTTATGAAGGTGAGTGGCTTATTATTTTAAGAGATTTGTCGTATAGACGGCGATTTATATGTTCTTGAAGTTTTGGGTGACAGCCTGTTAGAAAACGTTGTCTTGTGGGACACGATTGGCGTAATATGTCGGCATAAAAAAAAATAAAGGAAATTGGTCTTTCTGTGATGAGTGCGCGCTCTCTTAATCGTGAAATGGAAAGTTGTTGCGGAAATTTAACTATCTTGTATCTACCCCGTATCTGTATTACGCAATATTTTGACGAGAGCAAACCAAATCACAGGGTTGCCTCACCCCGAAGCTGAGAGTATGAGCAAAATGGAAGCATAAGTAGGCCGCCACTAAACCATCGGAATGACTCTTCCCGCAGGAGGCATTCTGAGTATTTTCTTTATTTAAGTAAAAGGAGTGCAAAGTTACGGGTGCATCTGACGTCCGTTTTCTTAACGAAACATATCGCAGGAGTTACCGCGTGTGCGCGTCATTGTTTTCTTTATTTATTTTTCTGTTACTACTATTACTGATCCTGCTATATAGCTATGTGCATCCTTTAGTGCAAGAACGCTTGTGGACGCTTCCCTACAATGGCTACATTCAGCGTTTGTATGTTAATAATTATTATTTACTTATGAATAGTCAGTGTTGTAAATTTCGTAATAAAGAGAACTAAATTGAAACGCTGCGCGTTCCTAAACTATTCGCGGTATGTAGCAGCCATAATGAGGATAAAGGCAGGCCTCCAATGTGTCTTTTTCACAGCCTATATAGGCAACTGTCTCCAAGGAACCGTGTAGGGCGACGCGGGAGCTAATGACATACCTAGCATGCTTTGTCGGCGTCCTAGGTGTCTGCTTGAAAAATATTTGTATATGACTGACTGATTATCAATTTTTAACCATTGTGCGGCAGAGCAAAAAGTTTTCTTGACATGGCGGCACTGCCAATCGCTTTCTGCTTCTTCTGCGAAACATATACGACAAATGCACAGAGATGTTCTCTTCGTTCTATCATCTCTAAAGACAGCCCTAGCTGATGTTGACTTGCGTCAGGCAGTCTAAAGATTTTTAGTCGGAACGCGATAACTCATGTTCACGTCCCCGGAAAATTGAAACCGGTGAGCACAGCGTCAGCTTTTATGCCTCTCTGAAGAACTGGGTGAAATATTGTGGTCAGCATTTGCACACGAATATACGATAAAAAATATCGCTCACATGCGAAAACCAGCTTTTCTCCGATGTTCTATTTGAAGTTACAATATTGGTGTTTCTCCTTCTGAAAAAACATGACTTCCGATGCGAACGGGACTGTAATATCTATTCCAGGATCTAGACTCAGGGAAACATTTCATTGGCTGTCTTGTCAAAACAGATGGATCCTTGTAAAGTCTGTTCTTCCTCAAAGTGATTAAGTTATGCAGCCAAAGCACGCTTTACAGGATAATGCTGATCGAAAGGACGCCTGCGGAAATCACCGGAGCACGCTATCGAGGCGCGTGTATGTACCTGAAGTAACCGAGAGGAGCGAGATGCAGAGCAACTTGTTTATTCAGTCCCTTTCGTTCCAACACTGCACGCGCGCCAGCGCACCCGCTTCAACAGTTCCAAGGTGTGACGTCAAAGCGCGGTAGG
>JARGYV010086719.1:0-19451 GCA_029532675.1 Ornithodoros moubata
GAAAAGATATCATTCGGAACGGCGATTGGTCATCGCCGTGTTATGCGGTGGAGTTCTGTTTTTAGAGTGTAGGATGACAGTCGATGATGACAGGCACCAGCTTTTGCCAAAAACAGCGGGACCTCAGAGGGCAGAGCCTCGATGAAACGAGTATTCGCAGGTAATCTCTGCCCGACCGAGACTTGAGTGCTGAATCTCCCGTTGCGCTTGATTGAACATAGCGGGATCAACGTTCCGAGTCCTGCGATGCGAAGCTTACTGTGCTAAACAATAGTTTGGCCGAGAAGTGCAGTTTTACTTCGGGTGGTCTGAAGGCTTTGTGAGCGGACGTCGCGTGCCTTATTACAGGACACTCTCGTCACGCCTGAGTGCGACTCAAATGGCGCCAATGGTGTGGACCTCCCTTTCCCTCTTGCAGGTGCAGTGAGACGGTCGGGCTCTTGTGGCTTCCATGCGATAATCATGATATGTGGTTGATGGATATGGGACTCAGAGATAAGGATCGCCGCTTCCTCCTCGCCATTTATTACGTCCATTGTTAAAAAAGTAGCGAGTGTATTTTTTACTGTGGCATTTCATTGTGTGCTTACAGATTAAAACACAGAAAAAAAAAAAAAACAGAAGATGGCTGTGCTTGACGTCACCTTTTAACAGATTAAAATAATATAAAAATATATTCCGACGCCGGGAATCGAACCCGGGCCTCCTGGGTGAAAGCCAGGTATCCTAGCCACTAGACCACGCCGGAGACATCAGCACGCTCCTAAAAGATTAACTAGAGCATATAAGGTCTATCACACGTCCCATTGAAAAGCGTAATAGTTCAATTTAACCTGAGGAGCACTACATTTCTTGCAAGACAAACGCGCTGCTTGAACGTATGCTGTTCACCCAATCCAATGGTGGATACCGAAGTTAAGCGACGGTACATTGTATATTCACGTGAAAACACAAACGAAGAACAAAGACAGAACTGATGAGCGTTGTTTTAAGCGCTCCTTTTGGCGCCACCAACATGACCTAGGCGGGCATTCCTGAAATGCCACATGCGCATGTCCCATAGTCCCATGGCCACAAGCGCATACCGCAGTGGCCTCGTCTCTGGGTGAGGAACTTGAAATTCCACACGAATGAGAGTTCGGAGAAAAATCCCGACAGCACCAAGCCATAAATAACCCATAAGATTTGCCCCAAGGAATTCCGCACAGCTTGCACCACAAACCCGAGATTGCCAACTGAGTGCAATCTCAGTGGTCATGAACGCAAGAACTGTGATCTAAAGCCTGACAGAATCTCAAGTATGGGAATTAGGAAACCCACAGAACATAGCGTGGATCATTGTCAATGAACACCGAGGCTTACAGAAACCCCACACGATAAACTACTGGCTTATCAGTCCGATAACTCAGAGACAAGGGTCCTAACAGCCTTCCCCTTTGGACTCATGAGATTCCATGAATAGTCAAATACTGCAAACTCATAGAAGACGTCCCCTCCCCTTGAAAAATCTGCTCCGACTCTGCTACGTCCCTTCTCTGAGGCTTGGAACAGAGACGAGGAGGTCGTCACAAGAACGTTGTCATTTCTGCGGTATTCCAACGTGGAAATCGACGGCTGCGTCACATGTGTGCGGCTGACGTCATGGCTTGGTATCTGGGCGTCGTATCTACGTCGAGCGAAAGGAAACCTGTTTTGCGTCTTCCGGAGAGTCATCCCAACACAGGTAGCCAAGGGAAAAGAGAGTGAGAGAGGGAGACAGGTAGCACGATGCGGAGCACTTTTGTATCGGACTACTAGAAAGACACGTCGCGCCAGGGCTGGTTGTTTACACCGGAGGAGTGCAGCGTCTCGACAACTTTGGATACATTCGCGTTGACCAGGTGAGAAAAGCCTCACTTCCGCGCCTAGACCGTGCCTCGATGTTCCGTTGAGAGAGTTCGCTGCTGTTCTGGGTTCAATGTCATTTCCATTAGGTACAAGTTTTCTGCAGCGTGTGTAGCATGCTTTTCTTTCACTGGAGTAGATACCGTATTCACTCTGGGACATGAGACAGATGGGGAAATGAAGTGCGACGAATAAGCTATAGAAATATCAGTACCCTTCGTTTTGTTTGGCGATCGCAAGCATGAGAAGTAGCGTCTGAGTCTATCTTAAAGCCGTTTTGTTTCCCACCGACGCAGTCTGTGCCGGCAGGTGTGGTTGAACACTGGTCGCCGTAGAACTTCTAATAGTGGCAGAAGCAGGCTTTCGATCAGAGACTTTGGAAAGCTTCGATGGAAGTTTGTGCTTCGGAGACCTTCTCTTCTGCCTAGTACAAGAGCAATGATGCTGACCCTAAGGATGCCGACTGATTATCCATAGAAGATCAGCGAAAAATTACCTTCTGCTTCACCCCACAAATGGGTACAAGGCAAACCATGACCTCTAAAGAGGGGCGTTCCGGAGGCAATACTGTGCAATGAGGACCTCATTTCTGGAACCCATTCAGTAATTGATGGCGTCCGTATCCATGACCACCTGTTCATTTGCTGGTTAATGGCTGTCTTGGCACATAGCGACCCTCGCTGTAGGGTGTAGCGAACTCGCCAAAAAACGTACAATTCCCTTTCGGCTTTCCTCCGACATACAAGGTCATCTTGTGCATCATATGCTAATATAGCGAACATCGCAACATTGTGACATACTTAATAGAGTTACCCGGAAAGTATCTTCGTGATTTTCATTACTACTAAACATTTATTGATTTCTGTGTGCGCCATGGTATGTGCCCTTCCACGCGTGATTCCTGAGTAATGTGCGTCCGTAAACGCGGTACTGCAGACAGACAAAAGGCCTCGACCTCCTGCGAGGTGTTTCATAGCGTTCCTGGAATCGATTGAGGGCGTCAATCACGGCCACCGCCATGATTTACATTGATGTTTGTGGACAGGTCAGGAAATGAAAGACGAAGTGACGTCGCATAGCCATCACACGCGCAAGGGATCAAAACTTCCTAGTGTTTCCCCCACGATTTACCTGCTAACCTCGAGTAATGTTTGGGGCAGCATGGAGTATAAAAGTTGGCTTAGTTCCACGTGTATAAAGGTTTTCTGATGCATTCACTGCACAGAACGCCTCCCGTTGCGGGGACTAGATAATCACTAAAATATCAGCCTGTTCAGTCCACTCCACGTGGTCCCGTCCTGCTTATTTCAGAGCCGGGTTCGCGCAAAGCTGCCCATGTCGCGCATTTCGGCGACAAATTGACGTTCCTAATTTAGGAACGTCTAAAGCGCACGTACCAGATCATATATGTACAACGGTTGTGTAACGGTCACCCACGCTGGATGAGGCAACGAGACACGAATAATCTAAAAGCGTTCTTGACATGTACAACGTATGCATTTCTTTTTAGGTCTTTGGTTTTGTTCTTTTGCCTTAGCCCTACCATCCACGTGCTTTTGCTCTCGTTCTCATGATGTCAAAGAGAGATCGAGACTAAGCTCGCCTGCGTCTATGTCATTTGAATGTTGCCATGACTTTGATTACGAATCTGAGAGCTAAGGTGGAGAACAATAGTCTACTCCCATCATTCATCGCACTGTCTTCCTCTAGCACGGTACACGCCCAGCATTGTGATATATCTCTTAGGTACGGAAAGGGCCTCTTGAGGTGACATCCCAGACAAGTGGGTTTCGACACTACTTAGACTATACGACACTCTCCAGTACGGAATGAAAGTGAGGGGGAGGTCAAGCCGCGCCTATCTCCTCTAATTTCATGCATTCTTGTTCGACGAAACCCTTGGCCGCAACTTGGCCCTACTACAGTACTCGCTTTGCCTCTATACGCTAGTGGTTTTGAGTAAGGACAGTCTAGTACACAAGTCACTAGTAAGGTTAGCTTAAGCTACAGTAGACCTCCCAACTCGATTTCGATTAGAATCAGATTACAAATAACGCTGAACACTTGACCCAAGAAAAGACGTGTCCCTGAGCCCTGTGTGACTCAGTGACCTCCGTGAAAAAAATAAAAAACAAAAGCGGGAGCCGTCTGCTGTGCAACGTGCGTGTACAGTGCATGTAGAGGGATGGCTGAACTTTTCCAAGCAGACGACTGCAGAGTGCGGATATCCGGTGTCCCGTCCATGCGTGTGAATTGAGTGCGTTTCCGGAGCCACTCTCCGCATACGATGCACCCATTTCAGGGGAATCCAATTTTCCCTCCCGTTCGTACAGACAATTTCCATCATGTGGGCGACGTTTATACCGTTTGTGAGAACAGTTCCTTCGGGTGAGGAAGGGCAAGGTGATAGCACTTGCGCAGCGTAGCAATTGAAAACTAACAGCCATGGATTTACGTTGATGCGCTTATCCGCTCAGCCCGTTCGCGTTCTAATTGCCCCCCCTTGACGTGCCATGAAAGCGGCAACGACCGATCCGTCCCCCTAGAATGACGTACGCAGATGGGAAACTAATATTTGTCCTTTTATGCATGACCGAATAGAGAACCATCGGGAAAAAGTTTGTTTCTCACGAAGCGTGACACTGATTCCGTGAACGTCAGCGCGATATCATTATCGCACAAAACCCACAAAGACGGTAGAGCAAAAGGACATTGAAATCTTGTAAAACAAGGCGTGATAGGTCTAGGAACACAGTTTCTCTGAGTAAACCGATCAGAGCAGTACATGGATAGTCATTGACGTCATCCCAGCTGCTGTAAACATGACATCATTCCACATTCCTCGCGATAATGTTACGGCGTCGAGGAAGGCGCCACCACGTGAGCCGCCTATTCCAAGCACGCTTATCTCTACTGTGTAGTGCAACACACAATAGGGCTCTCAGAATGACCGTCAAGAGGACGCCAATCGTCTGCTTCTCAGAAGAATGGTAACACTTTTGGAAAAACGCAAGAGAGAAACATTTTGAAGATGGCGGCTGCAAGACACAAAACAAATTTCGTCTTCGCGCTTTTCCGATGGCGCTTACCTCTGCGGGGAATATCAGAAACGAGATGGTTGGGATTTTAGATCAGTGATAAAAGTGTAGCGATCTGTAGCGAGAGTGATGTCGGGGATCTTTCGGTGGCTGCCTTGAACCTGTAGCCGACTGTCAATGTGGGGGGAAGCTATACTTGTACTTACATCTTAACAAAACAAAACAGAAAAAAAATTAAGCTTCCTAAGGCATATTTCTGAAGTACGTTTTCTTCACTTCTTTCCAGCACACCCCTCAAATGGCCTTGATGAAACTGGCAGTACTGACATTCTTGCTGGTCGTAAGTGTGTGCTGGGCCAGGACAGCCACCATCACAGCTGAACATGCTGTTCTGCACGAGCCTGAAGCTCCCATCTCCAACGTTTACAACAGCACGGACGAGGAAGATGTCTACCCGCCAAGCATCATGTCGACCACGCCAAAAGCGATTCAGGAGACTGAAAGTTCCGCCGTGACAACAGCTTCACCGAGCACTGCCCCCTTGTTCAAGACTGAACCTAGGGCAGAAGTTCCAGCGGTCTACCCAGACAGAGACCACCAGTGGGCATGCCCTCGAAGGGAAGACATTCATCCTTGCACCTGCGTTGAGGTGCCAGGGAAGGCAGCTAATGAAATAGAGACTGTTGCACTCTGCAGGAACATTCGCAATCAAAAGGTGAGCTTCCGAAGGGCAGCAGTGGGAGCAGGAGTTTTTCCAAAAGGCGGCCACACCAGAGAAACTCCTCAGAAATGTGGCAACAACCATTCTAAAAGATTTGTCTGTAAAATCTAGAAAATAATGGGGAACACCTCGTAGCAGGAATATCTGCAGAAAATCTCTGACCGGAAAGAAGTTTTGCACTGTATGGACCGAGTTAGGAAGAAATATTTGCAGCAGATATTAAGTTAAACGAATTAAATTGACACAACGACAACATCCGGTACGTCAGCAAGTATGGAAGTCTGCTATTGGACGAAAAGCAGCGAATCGAGGCAATAGGAGCAGACGACAGCGTGCCGGGTCTCATTCCATTTTTAGTGTGAGCACTCGCCCGCAAGAATGGCGAGCGCTGTGATCGCGCGCGCAAGCCAATCACAAGAGCCGCATTTCGCGCGTTTTCCTACTGACGTCACCCTTGACGTCTTTTTGTGTAAGAAAGGAGGGAGACGATAGAAACACGTGACATCCGTCGTCTGCTTTTTCTACTATTTTGTTATTATTCTCGAAAGCTATTGCACTCCTGCCGATGGGCTTTCGATGCGGTCTTACATTAGTACTAATGATTCTTATTTCACTAAAGTTTCGGAATCTTCATTTCTGTACGAGACCGTCCCTTTAAGTTGGTATTCAGCCATACCGTCACTGATATCTGGCGCAAGGCCAAGATGCTTGATTGCCTCTCAAAGATGCCATCTGCCGTCTCCTTCTTCATTACATGTCTTGAGTGGCTTATTTCTTACTAGCATTTTTCTCCCAGGTTCTGTCGGACTCCATGAAGGGATTCCAGCACCATCGCATAGACTATTTTGTCCTGGACTCTTGCAAGCTTCCCCCCTTTCCCAACGGACTCATGCACAATGTTGACGTCAAATGGATTGAGGTGCTTAACACGACAGTACAATTCCACAACGATTTCCTCACCTGCTCGAAAGGTTGTCTGTGAGAGTGCTCAAAGCGGCCAACAAACAAGTACTTAAAATGAATGGCTGCTAAGCAATGCCGTGCCTTGCAGACGGGCATACAATGTCCATTGAAAATGTGATACGTCACTTGTCAATGTTAATTTATGGCGCTGCTCAGAGAGTGCGCTTTGGCTTTTCTTTTTCTTAAACAACCTAATACATGTGCCATAAGATTAGCATGTGTACACTTTTGTTCCAACTTTAGCAGTAGCTGCTTTCATGACCATATTTATTTTGCATGTAATTTTAGAAAGTGGGAAAAAAAAAAAAAAAAAAAATTCATCCTTACTACAAACACATCCATGCCCAACAATCCAGCAATGGGATTTGATTGCTTGTGAATTTGATGCATTCGTGTTACTTTTTGTTACGTTGAAGACAAATAAAATGTTACAATCAGCGTGCCTGAACATTTTACACTCTACAATATTTGCACGCATAAAGCAGCTCGTTTGAACTGACCTATTCACAACTTGTTGAAACTATTCCACCTGATACTCTCTGGGCTTTTTACTCCACCCAGCAGAACCAGCGAAGTAGTATTTCCTATTTCACTGTTGTGAAACTTGTCTAACACGCTTGGATACACCATCCCCAAATACATGTTTGGACAGTTTGAAGTCGCGAAAGAAAACAAAGAGATTGCTTAACATGTACCATATTGTATGCGGCATTGTGGATTATGTCTGTGTACCTAGACTAACATAAAACCTTCACAAGTACTGTTATCCATTCCTGTGATTTCACAGAAGAGTAGACAGAATTTTTATCATAGGGCACGGTCATGAACCAGGAGTATTATGTGACTGTCCACAGGTACTTGACCAGTATAGTTTTGGTGGTGTTAGAGGGATAAGCATAAATCCTGAGTATCTCATAATTGTGAAATCTGTTTCTATCTGATCTCCTTACGTTCGTGTTTACTGATATGACTGCTGGTACAAATCGTTGGAATAATCTAAGTGAAGAACTAACATACTCAAGACATCATTTTGCAATAGGATAGCCGAGAGGCACCTTGGTCATGCAAGGCATACAGGTCATGTGGCACCTGGACTTCTGGCAAGCTGCCCCATACGTTTAGAAGAATGCCTCTTTGCAGCATGTTGGTGTTTCGATGATAAAATTGTGTAAGTACACATAAGCAGGAGGATAAAAGCTATACAGGAAACAACTCGAAAACCTAGCATGAAGGTGAACGGTCAGAAGTTAAGACGCAAGTTGATTCCACCTAACATTACAACATGGTGCAAAGCCAACTGTGGTACCCCACAGAGTTTCTCAGTTTGATGCACAGTGATTATTTGACATTACTAAAAGGAATAATAAAAAAAAGACATGTCAACTCACCCCTGCACCTCAGAGATAAGTGGGCCAGACCTGTCTTGAATCGTGTGATCAGGCATGACACCAAGGTAAGGTTTGTTCTTCAGAATGATGTATTCTTCTGGAATCCAAATATCAGTGGAGAGGTTAACAATGAAAGCCTGCGTACAGAGGCAATATCTCCACTTGGCGGGGAGATCATTACTTGAATTGTTGTGTTTTCATGATATTTCCTAGCGGAAACTAAACAGTCACCCTTATTTAATAGCTCATATTGTGTTTCTTACCTTGAGCATGAACTGTACAAGGATTGCTAAGCGTCGCAGACTAAAAACAATGACGTCTGTTTTGTAGTATGTCCAACACAGAAATACTGAGAAAAAGAACGTCCTGAAGAAAAACACTTTCCATGTAAACAGGTAATGATTACCATGCTTGCATTGTCTGTATTCTAGAGAAGCAGGCTAATAGAGATTGCCAACACCACAACCGTTATATACGCATAGCCATTCTTGCGCACACTTCAAGCACTACTACTTTCTCAAGTATTAACACCAAGCAGTTCAATGATAGCCTTCAGGTGATTGCTTATTGCTGGTGTGATTTCAATTTGCTGGTGTGATGGGGAATAGATTCATAACGAGAGCCAAGCTCGGTGGTCAATTGCAAGCCAAGCATGGTCTGCTAAGTCAACAAAGGTTGTGCCAAGCTAGTACCAAGCTTGCCTTGCTGCTTGGTATAGGAAGAACATGTGAGACCTTACCTTCAGTAGGGTTAACCCCGTACTTGTCTTCAATGCCATCAATGGCAACAGTGATGACAAATTTCTTGAATAGGTGGTTCTGCACAATCTTGTGGAAGAACGTACTGTTGATGATGACATCATAAGCTGTGCAAGGTGTGCCGGCTGTACAAAAGCCAGGTGTTGATATTAGAAATATGGTGTTTAACACAAGAAAGCTTATATACATTTGTCTGCTTCACCATGCGGCAAACCAAGACTCAAAGGGACACGGTAGGATGTTGGATCTGACGATTCCACAATATTCAGAAGTTCTTCCTCTGATATGTCTTTTGGCTCTGGTAGCTAGACAAATGATAAACTATATTTGCTGGTACTGCCAAAATCTCATGACAGCATTTTCTTACGTGCGGTGTGTGACATATGTTGATGAATACTTTCTTGCCGTCTTTGTCCTTTAATTTGATGCAGAATCCAGGGTCCGGTTTGATAGACTTTGTCTTCATTCTTTTCAGAGATTCCGGTTCGGATATACACTTGAACAGATCATCAAGTTCTGATTTAGCCTAGATGAAACAAAGGAAAGGTACGACATAATAGCACGAAGTACGAGGAACTATGGAAAAACCCACATGTCCAAAGGTCTTTCTAACTGTTATTGCTCTGCACCAAATTTAGGAATACAAGAGAATGAATGAGTTATGATACTTTGTTAATGTGTTTTCTTTTCTTTTTTTTTTTTCGAATTCGGTGTCAGTTTTACGGTGACCAAACAGAATTGCAAACACGTCCATTGGCAAGAAAAGACGATGCGTTTTATATCGCATAAATCAACTTTAAGCTAAAATTAAAATGAAATCAGTGGAGCGAACGCACAAAATGCCAGCAAGCTGGTGTAATTTGTTACCGAGACTTGAGGGAAATCAGAATTTTATCCCGGTAACATGAAATCCGTTCAGAAGGGCACCTACCTGACGAAACATAGTTTCAAAAGGTGCTTCGGTATCGTCCGGTACTTCTAGAAAGTTGCTGTCGCCCATATTGGTACGATTAAACCAGAGATGTCACATATGAGACTGTGAACGAAAACTTCTCAGTGGCGTCTGCCATACTGTTGCCGTAACAACCAGAATAAAAGCTAAAAACGGTGAAAAATATGCTACATTGAAACGGCGTTACATATTAACTGAGGAATGTATTTACAATTTAATTTATTCAACCACTTTATTTTTTGTGTATGATTAATTTATTTTTTGGGACTGATCACTGACTCTTCAAGAGGCTGTCAAGTGGGGAGAGGGGCGCAGTTGTCGCTTCGAAAAATGGCAGCTGATTTGAGTCAAGTACTTGGTTCTAGAGCTACTGGAGATAATTCTGTGGCCGGTATATTTAAGGATTTGAGATACAGTGAAGTTATGGAGTCCTACGATATTGCTTATGTAAGTTCCATTCGTTAAATATTCATATGTTGTCGTATGGCTGTATTGAGCAGCAGCCCACAGGTAGTATGCTGTTATCTCTATCTCGGTAACCTTGAAAATGAAGCTGCACGTCGTCATATAAAATATAGGATACGATCCGGCTGCTACCAGTAACATCCCTCCACAAAAGGCTGCTGACAATGGATCCTTCCGCAAAACAGTGACTCTCCCCATCGAGCGGTGCGAGTGGACTTGACAGGAATTTTCTCCGCAATTTCCTTTAGTGGTACTTTAACACGCGGCGCTAACAAATCTTGTAATCTCGAAGCATAAAATATCACGGGAGCGTGGTTCGGGCGTGCCCAGTTCCTTCCCATATAATTTGGCATGGCAAAGGAAATGCTCGTCTTTCAGAGCTGTGTTGGAAAATATACACGAACAGCTAACTAGAGGTCGTTTAAAGTACATCAATATCCCATTCACGAGTGAATTTTGACCCCCTCAAATTCAGTAAGGACAACGTGCTCACGTCTATTCGGTTTTGCTTCCACTTCTTTCACCATTTCTTGTTCACGTAAACTTTCTTTTCAAATGAGAATTGTTCATAGCCTGTTCCCTTCTCTTGTATGCTCTCCTCTCTTCAGCTGTTCACATTCGTTTGCCGCTCGGAGCTATAGTGGCTTCTATATGTATAATATGTAGTGCTAGGAGAATAAAATCAAACCGCAATGAAATTATATAGGAAAGAACAACAATGAGACGTGGAAAGATGTTGACAGGTACCTTAAGGGCTTATTATGAGGGGAAAACTAACATGGTATCCATAAGGGCAACTAGTCAACGTTTCGGCAGCAGGACTGGTTGTCTGCTGGGGTCGTTTTCATTTACAGGCGTTTCTTGGTGACATCACGGTCGGGTTGAAGCCCACTAAAGGGGGTTGTCGAGGAATGGGAAGGTTATGGAAGCCTTGTGTCTATATATATATATATATAGACACAACAAGAGAGAGTTAAAACGCCAGCTTGCCATCAGAGATTACAAAATTGCAATTTTGTTTGTTTATTACCTTTGACAGGTGTCTGCCATTGCTGCCCTAATTTTAGACTTTCTTTTTCAGGCGTGGTTGGAGAAACATGGTAGAAAATTGAAATCGTTTGTGGAAAATGCATTTGTCACTACTTTTTCGGGTGAACCGGTACCTGTGCTCGCAGAGTTCAGTGATGAGAAGCTTTGTGATGCATACCTGTCAACGGATGGTGAGATTAAGGATGCCTTAAAGACTGCTCAAAGTGCTCAAAAGCTGTGGGCAGAGTTGCCAGCATTCACACGAGCGAAACACCTATACAGGTGACCTTCCTTGTTTGGTTTCTGTACGTATTAAGGTAGCGAATACAGCTTTGTTGCCAGTTTATGACAAGGTGTTGAAGTGCTCCAGAGTATGGGGGTATCTGAGCTAAACTGGACAAAAAACTGGAGCTCCTGCAGGCCTCCATTTTTGTTGGACAAATGGGGTATGCATATCTGCATAGACATACGTTCTGTAGCAGCTACTGTGTGTTTTCTATGGTATGTAGGGCATATTACAGTTGATGCTTGTTACCATAGGTTAGCAATATTAAGTACTTAGAAGTATGACAAAGCAGTGCATTCAGCATGCTTGTTAATGTGACAGAAATGCAGGCAAGCTAGTGGATGAACTCTATATTAAGAATAGCCTGAGTTAGGATATGTGTCGTTTCCTTCTGCTATTGCCCAAACTGCAGCTGCGGTCTGCCCAGTCTGCAGTTTTTTACAAGAAGAATTTGGGATCCCATGATTAGAAAGCGTGAGTGATTGGCACACAAAAACTGGGACTACTATTCGTCATGTAGACCCTCTTTGTGTGTGCCTGTCATTCAGGCTTTCTAATCATTTAATTTAACCACTGGCTAGCCTGCACTTAGCTTGGGATACATAGTGCTGTGTTCACAGCTTCATCCATGTCGTCTGTTGTGGACTTTTGCTACATATTGTATTCAACATCAGTGCACTTTTCCTATTTTTCCTTTTCTGTTTCACAGCTTTGCGCGCAACGTGCAAAAACATGCCACACTACTGGCCCACGCAGAGAGCCTGAGTACTGGCAAACGATTGAATGAGACCAGAGGTGAAAGCATTCCTCACACTGTTCGGAGTCTTTACCATTTTGCAGGATGGACTACGCACCTAGACGAATTCTTTCCACATTGTCAGCCACAAGGTAAAGCTTCCTATCAAACAGCAGGGCTCTCTTTCTGTTTTTATGTAAATCTGCATGTTACCCTTGCAGATTAGGTTTTGTTTAATGTGAGATAAATATTTGTTATACTGCACTATTTCCTTAGAAAGAGAGAGGAAAAAAATAATAATAACGCTTCCACGTGCTCAACAGGTGTGGTGGCAGTGGCTGTGGAGGATGCCAGCTGTGCTCATGCCATGTCGATCTTACGACTGCCAGAGATTCTGGCGGCAGGAAATTCAGCAGTGATTGTGGTGCATCCCCGCTACTGTCTTCCTGCATTGCTCTTAGCCGAAATTGCTGCATCTGCTGGGTATGTGTGCCACCACTCTGCACGTGATAAACATGTTTTGTTTAGTACTGGTGTACATGGGCACATACTGCCTGTGTGAACTATGTTTTGCATGTTAGCAGTCGCCAAGCATAAAATGGAGACGTGTTACTGGTCGAACAGGATTTGCTGTTTAAGGCATCAGGCATAAGTTTAAGGCATCAGGTTTCGTGTCTGTATAAGGCAGCAGTGTGTTCTTTTCTGAAGTGCTTGTCTGAATTCTCCTTCCATTTTTGCAGTCTTCTGAAAGGCCTTGTCACTGTATTCATCGGAGAACCCGAAGCGGTGCTAAAGAGTGACGTGGTCGACAAGATTTTTTTCGTGGGCCCTTCCTTTCGCGGCCGTCATCTGAGACAGGCTGTTGCTGGGACCGGGAAAGAGTTCTCATGCTACCACGGAGGAAGACCTGTTGTTGTCGTCCTTGAAGGTTCCGACATATCCAGTGCAGTGAATGGTGTTCTTGAAACATTTGCGTCGAGTTGTGGAAAGGTATGACATGCCGTGAGTTGCTTACTGGTTCTAGGTACCCTTATCCTTACTTGTAGCAGTGTTTGTCTGGTAGTAGACAAATCCAATTAACCAGTCAGAAGTGCTGTTGCAAAAGCAGAATGTTTGTGACTAGGTGTGCACGTATAATGCTGTCTGTCTCATTTTTTTATTTTAATTTTTTTGCAGTCTCACTCTTCTGGTGTTCAAGTGCTTGTGCAAGAGAGCATCTATAACCAGTTCATGAACCTTGCAAGGACAAGGTTTTCCACCTTACGCTGTGGGCCCCCAAATGAAAAGACTGCAGACACTGTTCCCTTTTTGAATCATCAGACAGGTGGCTTTTCATTGCCCACTATCTTGGAGAAAATGGTAAGAAATGCCAGTGTGCATAAAATGTAGTCTGAATAGAACACTATATTTCAGTTAAGGAGTTCCTTAAGAGTGACTAAGTCTACTTCTTTAGCATAAGGAGCTTATTGTAGACCACCAAATCCACCCTGGTAAGCTGTTGCCACTTTGGAGTGAATGAGAATAGAGTCCACAGACATGATCCCAGTGACACCAGGCTACTAAAGCTACATGCTTGGCTCCTTCCCTACTCAATTGATTTGGTAAAGTGACTGACGGAATGCTGTTGTTGTGTGACTTAAAGCAGTTATGCTTGGTGCAGCCTTGCAACTTTAACATGTACTCTCTCTTGTACAGGTCACCAGTGCATCCAAGGACATCAGGTCAAAATATCCAAGACTGAAAGATGCCATTCTGCTTCCTTCTGTGGAGCCTTCATCTCCCATAGTTACGGATTGTGTAAGTGCAAACGGAAAACGTGAATCTTTTGTGCTGAGTATACCTCTGTCTATATTTCTCACAAGTGCTTTAAATCCCTGAATATGCTGCAATCTCAATTTCTTGTTTGTATATGTGTGTGTGTGTGGAAAACTAGTATTTTCATTTTTTTCTTTTCAACACTCAACTTAAATTCTGCAAGGTAGGAGGATGCATAAAAATAATTTTTGCCTTTAGACCTCTTGCTAGGACCTTCCATTCTGCGTGTGTCGCAGTCTTGTTCTCGGGAGAGTAAAATAGCTAGCTTTTCCAACTGGAGTGATATTTCTTGTACAGGCTGTGCAAAGCTGGATGTCAGTTTTGTGTTCCTGCTGCTGCTAATGCTCTCAAACATGACAGTTGCAAGAAAGGGAAGGAATTGACCAGTGCTTCAATATAGAGTCATCAACTGTGACTTGGTTTCTGGAATGTGTTTGAAAAACTAGCTTACTAATTTGCAATCTATTGCAAATGCAATCATCGCATATTTTCTTAATGAGGGAATTGAGTTTCTATGTGAAGTCCCTTCAGGTGAATTACAGCTGGGAGAATCCTTTGCAATCATCTTTGTTTTGAGAAATATCGCTGAGCCCCACTGAAGTTGTGACTCACATAGAAGGGAACGTCTGTCGTCTGTCCTTTGCAGGTCGGACACCCTGTAGTTCTCGTGAGCCAATTCCGCACAGCCAAAGAGGCCACCTCTCTTGTGAATTGCATCCCTCAAAGAGTGAGCGTCGCCATTTGGACAGAAAGACTAGCAGCTGCACTGGAAATTTCAGCTTCACTTAAGGTGGCCACCTGTTTTGTGAACGGACAAAATCTGTGCGATCCAGCTGCCGAATTTGGAGGCAGTGGAGACTCTGGTTCTGGCTATATTGGTGGGCAAAGGGTTAGTGGCCTGCTGTGTTTCTCTAGTGCTATATTTTTACTCGCTTACATTGCTACTGAAGTTTTCGTTGCTGTTCTGAAAAAGGTTTCTAGAAATTTCTTGGATTCTGATCTGGGTAAAAATGAAACGATTGCACTGAATAGTGCAGTTCATTCCTTCTTGCAGGGGATATTAGAATTCCTCAAGCCCAGGTGGCAAGAAAGTAGGGGGCCGCAAAAGACGGAGGTGAATTATAAAGAATTCGGTAATAAGTCTGATCCAAGTCGAGTGCTTCCTTGTGCACTGCCGTCTGGAGACGCCCCTAGGTCAGTGTTTGGTTCACTGTTTCGTTGGGTAGTTCTGTAACTGTTGCACAAATATTCACAGTTTGCTCATATGAAGGTGTACAATTATGATGTAACTTACAAACATTTACACAGTGTTGACCACACTCTGAAGCTGTACTATGGTGGCCTGCAAAAACGTCCAGAATCCAACACGTCAGTTGCAGTAACAAACTCTAAAGCGGAAGTTGTCGAATACGTTCCTGAAGCTGGCAAGAAGGACGTCCGCAATGCTGTCGAGGCAGCTATTGCTGGGTTTAAAGGGTGAGCTTTACTCGTATAGCAAGCTAACCATGTATGTATCTGGCTGACATTCCTGGCATCAGTAAAACATATCTCCCTCTTTACTTCGACAGCAACTGTAGAAGTCATGGTGCATGTGCATGTAGTGAGGGGATAATAATATAAACAACACGTGTTTCATTTCTGTGTGTATGCACATGGGAAGGTCTTGTGACATCTGCTTATTCTTCTCAGCATCTTTTGTGCAAGTGGAAGACAATTTAGCTTATCTTACGTTCAGTATTCACATTGTTTTGTCAAATATACACTCGCTGCTGAGTAAATGGCCCTGCTATGTCACTCTGTGACTTTTATTTGATCTTACCTTTGGAAAAAGGTTTTAATTGAAGTCCTTAGGAGCCACACACACACATGCAGCATGCAGCAAATTCAAACTGCTCAGGGTGTGACAAAAGCCTTGTTTGCAGCTGTTTTACTCAGTCTAGGGAATGAGCCATTCTAGCTCACTTATGAAATGTTATGTTTGGGTTTCACTTGATTGGTCCTACCAGTTTTGTTCTTTTCTGATAGCTTTCAGCATAATCGAGTCCGACAGTCACTTACTTCTAGTTTGTCGCTTGTGCCAAAATGTCATTCACTACACACACGTTCTTTGCATGTTTGGGACATTTTAGCTGGTCAACGCGAGATCCTCACAACAGAGCGCAGATCCTGTACTACATTGCCGAAAATCTGTCCCAGCGTAGTGCCGAGTTTGCCACTAGGTGCTCGAAATTGACAGGAGAACTAAGAAGTGAGAAGGTCTGGGAGGCTATCATTGAGCAGTGTGTGCAGCGCTTGTTCTATTGGGCTGCTGCCTGTGACAAGGATGCTGGGAAGATCCAGGTAGGGCTGTTATCATAACTAGGTTTCTATTGTATTGTCGTTGTCATCGTGGCCTCATGTAGATGTTGGTGGAACTGTTTGCAGAATGGAGCATGATCATCAGGTTCTGAAGTTAAGCGTCTGTGCACCCATTTATGTAGCCCAGCTTGCACCGTAGTTAATTTGTGCAGAATATGGAATGCACTGATAGCAGTAGAGTGGAAAAGTATCCAGAGATTAACGCGAGTCTCTCTTTGGTATTATCTCCTACTTTGTTCCGCAAAACCTTTATATATTCTAAGGAATAGCAGCTCCAAATCCCAAATTTGATCACTCCACCATTAACGATGTTATAAGTGCCTCCAGTTAAGTTGTCCCACCTTTCCTCATCAGGGAACCACTATGAAAGGCGTGGCCTTAAAGCTTCACGAGCCCGTTGGAGTAATCGGGATTGTCTGCGCCGACAGCGACCCCCTGCTTTCCTTTGTGTCTCTAGCAGCAGCAGCGATAGCTCACGGCAACACTGTGGTCGCCCTTGCGAGTGAGAGGTATCCTGTTCCTGCATTGCTCATGTACCAGGTATGCCATTTCTTAGTGATCTCACTTTTATTGTACCCGATGGACTATTGGACATCACACAAGACTTTGTGTGGCGATTTTCTTATCTCTCTTGCACTCGGACATTCCAAGAATGGCATGCACGTTTTATTTAGTGAATCACCTCTGGACACTTAATGTAAGTGTGTTCTGAAATGTTTGCATCAGTTCAGGAACTGTTGAAAAGAGGAACCTGAGTGCAATATGAATGAACGTTATGAATCCTTGTGGTCTTTGTATTCACTGCGCGCTGTGTATTAAATGTGTAGTATTTTTTACGTTGAATGATCCTGTGCTGCAAAGTCTACAGAGACTACAGTTGGCAGAAATGACAACTAGGTACTGTATTTGCCTGAACGTAAGTGGACCCCTTTTTCCCAAACCAACAGCTGATAAGTAGGGCGATCGACTTACAATCCGGTCTGTGTTCCCTCTCGACCTCCTCCCTTGGTACACCCCTCTCTTCTCTCCTCATTGGAGAATGCAGACCGTGGTATTATGTGGCGTTCGTCATTCAAGTAGGAGAAACTGTAGTGTGAAACCTTACACAAGATTTGGAGCAACCATACTGCGCACACTGTGGGGGAGGTCCGGCGTTCATTCTCTGCATCTTCCAAGCGACATAGGATATTATACGCGAAAAAAACGTATGCTGTGGAACGGAAGTTTGGTGTGTGTCAGCGCGCTGTACGCGAGTGGAGAAAACAACTAGATAACAATGTCGGCTACAGCAGCGACGGGTAATATGGCAGCACAGCAAAGGAGGAGTCGGCTTCTGACCAGAAATGAATATCTTTTTGTCTCAAAGGGCTTTTTTCTTTTCTTTTCATTTATGCCCATCGAAATGTGGAGGATCAACCTACTTTCGGGGACAACAAATTTTCCGTTCTTTTTTGCTTGAATTTTGAAGAGGGTAAAACATAAAATATTTCTGTGAAGCTTCGCGATGATGTTTCTTTTTAAATCAAGCGCTCCGTAAGGCGCCAGGTGGCTTCCCCTTGCCCTCCGGAGGAGGAGGGCTCTAGCATTGCCGTACTAGTTTTCACATCATTTGAATTCATTTGCAATTTTTCAAATAATTTTGATGAACTGCGCTTTCTGACGAATAATTAAAGACACTGGCTCTTTTAGTGATGTTGCTAAGCTTTTCTGCAATGGAACCTACAGGTGATTCGTGCCCTCAAACCACTAGTAGTCAGAAAGACGCAGCAGGAGCCACGATCTCGTTAATGTTTTGCTGGTGGCGTTTACTTATTTATGCTAGATTATGGCAGCTCCCATGCATAAGCATTTGGCGACGGGAAAGGCATTTTCGAAGCTGAGTTAGAAAATGGCGGCGGCGTTTCCATTGGTAAGATTGATGCGTGTCATTTATTGCCTTCAAGACTTTCACTCCAAATGAAAATCGAACAGTCGACCCACGTGTCACAGGCCCTTTAAACACTTTGTTGAATCACATAGGCTGATCTGTGAGCAAGACAGGAGTAAGTGGGCATTTTTAGCTTTTTGCAAAATCTAGCAAAGTTAGTTCGACTTCATCACAATGCCACTGTCAGCAAGTTGCATCACATTATGAAAAACAGCTATGTCACCTCTCTGTAGGTATTCGAAACATCAGACCTTCCACCAGGCGTTGTCAATATCCTGTCTGGTTCCCATGATCCCCTGGTACGGACCCTAGCGGAACACCACGACGTCCAGTCTGTCTGGTACCACGGGGCATCGCGAGAAGCAGCTGCATTTGTGGAGCACGCCTCCGCGCTAAACATGAAGCGGACGTGGATCGCTTGTAAAGGTCGAGATTGGCAGAATGATACTCACTGCACGGGATGGGAATTTAAACATCACGCCACAGCTGTCAAGACAGTATGGCTGCCCAGTGGCGATATATTTGCTAATTAATGCGATAGCAAAGCAAGATTGTTGTGCAATTCCTTTTCTTTTCAGCACCTAGTGCATATATCTTTTTGGGAGACATCTATTTTACATATCCTGACGTTGCGCTCCAGCTGCCAGTGTTTAAAACTCTCTCTCTCTCAAGAGTACCTGTGGTGCAGAATAACATGAAGCCTTTGAGGTTGCAATGCAGAGATAAATAGTAAAATCGTCAGACATTTTTCTTCATTGAGTTACCAAGTAGTTGCTGTAAGTACATTTCTGATTTATTTTGTAAGACCTGAAACAAAGGTACCTAGATGTTGTCTTCTCTGGGATGCAGGGCAAGGGGAGACGGGAATAATATTTGGCACTATCAGACTTATCTGTTGTGTAGTTTTAAAGACTTAGAGGAGCACATTATTTTTGTACACCATATTGACGCTGAATCAACAGTGAAATATGTTATTCCTGTTCATCGCTAGTGATGTTCTGACTGAGACAGACAATGCACCAGGAAGGAGGCAAAATAGGACCAAGTCATTTCGCTGTTCTTTTACAGTTCTGCAACAAATAAATGACTCCTAGAGTACAGATCTCTGGTCGATGAATGCCTACCTTGATT
>JARGYV010086727.1:0-11397 GCA_029532675.1 Ornithodoros moubata
GCCTCCGCGCGCTGCCGCAAATTTGAGCGGGGGCGCTGCCTTCGTAGAATCCTAGCAGACGAGAAGCGAACGCCCTTGGGAAGTCAATCTGACAGACAGGCATGGAGCCCATGGAGCAATAGAGGAGGCGCTGACTCAGCCCAATGCCGGCGGCAGCCATCTTGTGCCCTACGGGGCGTTAATAATTCAATCAATTGACGCGGGGAATAGGCAGAAATACACAGGAAAATTGCGGGCCTTATACCACTTGCAGCGGTCCTAGTGGCGCGACTTTTCACAAGTGAAAACCCGCTTCCATGTGAAAGCCATGTGTTACTTCCGGTTGCTTGCAAGACAAGACTCCTTAGCGCACATGTTAGCGCCTCAGCATGACGAACGGTAGAATTTAGTGTCCTGAGCGACATACAAGGAAGGAAAAAACACTTTGCTTTGACGACAGATGATGACTATTATTTTGCCGTTACTTGGCAGCATGTAAAGTTGCTGTTGCTCGCTTTTAGAAGTCTGCCACTTACTATGTTCATCACAAATACACATTGAAATAGGTTGGTGCTAAATGTATGAAATGTTTTGTTAAGTAATTGATGATTCTCTGCTAGCGCCCTACGTCGGCGACTGAAGGACGGCGCGAACACTGTCTCTCCCTCTAGTCGGTCTCTTGCGCTACTCCGGTTGTTAGGCCAAGAGCTTCAGCGCAAAAAAAAGAAAAACTATGCCTTGCTCTTGACGTGAAGGATAAATCTTTTGGTAGGTGAAGATCTGTCTACACGGGGAGTCACGTGATGCCTGCTGGTGAATATGGTGGACGAGGTAAGACGGGTGAGAGAGATGGAGGGAGGGGTGCAAAACATGGACAGCGCCGAGCCATGCACAGACAGAGCTCACGAAGAGGGATAAAACGTCCCATTTCAACAATAAGCTGCCTCGGTACCTGTGTTTTGAGTTAGCGGCTGAAAGTGCAAACAGGCAACATAATTGCCCACTGCTGAATAAACGTATCCGTCTTTTCAGTCATGACTTGGGAAGCAAAGAGCATGGCATGTGCGAATCACCAGCAGCAGCACATTGTAGATGAGGAAGCCAAGTGCAGAGCGGCATCTCGCTTACCTGCATACGTGCTGGCACTTCGTCCCTGGTCGTTCAGCGCATCCTTTGCTCCAGTGGCCCTGGGTGCCGCTCTCGCCTACAAAGCCTGCCATGAATTCAGCCCCATCATCTTTGTGGCAACCTGTATCACGGCACTGTCGGTGCACGCAGCTGGCAACGTGGTGAACACGTACTTTGACTACATGCGCGGAGTGGACGACAGCAAGGGCTCCGATGACCGAACACTGGTGGACAAGCTCCTGACCCCGGACGAAGTGGTGCATCTGGGTGTGTTGCTTTACACTCTAGGCTGTGCGTGCTTTATCGTGCTGGTGTTTTCGTCGCCCGCCCGAATGGAGCATCTGGCCCTGGTCTACTTTGGAGGCCTGTCCAGCTCCTTCCTCTACACAGGGGGCATTGGTTTAAAGTATATTGCACTGGGCGATGTCCTTGTGTTAGTGACGTTTGGCCCCGTTTGCGTGCTCTACTCGTACGTGGCTCAGACAGGCAGCATGGTACCTGCTACGCTCTTCTACGCCATGCCTCTCGCCATGAATACAGAAGCCATTCTGCACAGCAACAACGCCCGTGACCGACACAATGATGCCAGGGCCGGAGCGGTCACTCTGGCTATTGTGGTTGGCCACACGGGCTCCCACATACTGTACGCCCTCTTTCTCTTTGTACCCTACATTGTGTTTGCGGTGGTCGGAGTGCAGTGTCGCGCGTACTGGCTCCTCCTGCCGCTGATAACACTACCCACTGCGTTTGAGCTGGAACGCCACTTCCGAGATGGACGCTTGGCCAAGCTGTCCCGTCACACGGCCAAACTCAATGCCTACTTTGGTCTTTTTTACATCCTGGGCATTGTCATGTCATCACCTGCATCATTACCAGGCCTCACCATTGTCTAGTAGCTCCTCTTTTTGTACAGACTGCACTTTATTTATGCTATTTATGAGGCCCGTGGCCTGGATCTTGAGCAAAATCCTATCAATAAATTGTGTGACCTCGAGAAAGTTTCAATTTTTGCTTTGCCGCAACCGTATGAGAACACTTAGGATACATCTTTTTCCCATTCCTTGACTGGGCACATAGCTTAGGCTTAGTGCTCAACAAAGTTGACCGACACACTTGGCTCAATCATTAGCACCATTCATGTTCTAGAAATAGTGTCTCTACCCTCAAAGTACCTGCCAAAAAGGAAAACCTTAGTTTGGCACATTTTCTAGACAACTTTTGCTTATACACCTCTGGTCACTGCAGTCTCTTATTTTGTACTAACAATGCTACTTAATATATTTTCAAAAGAAAAGCATCAGAAGCCACGGGGATGGTCACAAATGACCCTAGGTTGGCAGGACATTTATCGTGTCCCATGTCCCAATATTAGCAAAAATGCACCGTTTCCAAATTAGGACAATTCTTGTCCTTCCAAAGACATAAGAAGATATTCTTTATGTCAATTTGTGTAGTCGCAGCCGTCAAGCAGGGGAGATACTATGGCATACAGACATGTCCGCTCCCAGCCAGTCCTAAAGGCCAAAAAGAGTTACAACTAAAACCCATTTCCACTTCTTCCTTACCAGTGCTTGAAACCCCATTTGTAACGAATTGCAGAAGCGCAGGCAATATCGTCCTCCAAGTTCTCATCTAGGAAAGCTAAAAAATCAAAAACAAAATTTTTTTTTTACACTCATTCCATCCAGTTGAGCAATTTGCAGAGTTTGAATTGCACATTAGGTCCCTGCACTAGGTCCATCTGCATTTCTGTTAGCATTTTATCTCAGTTTGATTCACCGAAGAAAGCCCCTTTTATTCCAATGTCAAAACATGGCTTACCACTGCACAGTTTGTGACAGCGTCCGTTTCGCATCCCTGGAACGTATTTCTCGTAACAGGAATCTGGACTGGCCAGCTGTAAAAAGGCTTTCTTTATCATTATCATTAATAATGACTGACTTTCCGATGGCTTACTTGGAAAATGCCCACCGTCCTCTGTCCACCTTCCCTTTTCACCGACAGAGTCATGTTAAAGTTACTCACCATTCTGGCAATGCACAGGACTGGAAAAGCACATGCGTGCAAAATGTTGAAATAAGAACCACTCTCATGTATTTCGTGATCATGGTGACGGTAGGATTAGCTTTGACAGCGCAAAATGCTGCTCTATTTTCCAAGCAAAAGGATTAGGGCATTGCAGAAACGAGGCAAATAAGTGAGGTCCCTCCCGTCGGGTGTTTCCTTTCACCTGACTTGTGGCGAGCGTGACAGAGATTTTCTTGCTAATGTTGCTCGCTAGAGAGCCTCGTCATTTTGGGGGGCTTGCTCTGCTTCCCCGCTCAGGTTCATTGCGCCCGTAGGGTGCAAAGACGTGTCTCTAGT
The DNA here is from genome assembly GCA_029532675.1 of Ornithodoros moubata. Classification (NCBI taxonomy): domain Eukaryota; kingdom Metazoa; phylum Arthropoda; class Arachnida; order Ixodida; family Argasidae; genus Ornithodoros; species Ornithodoros moubata. The sequence continues at coordinate 3,472 of JARGYV010086727.1, forward strand.
GAAGCTAAAAGTAGCTATTAACACTTTTGACTTTACTCAACAACAATCCCACAGTGTTTGAAATATTTTTGCTGGCACAGACAAGAGTGCACATGTGAGACTGAAAAATCCAAGAAAAGTAGCTTGTACGAGAGAACCCCATTAAAAAAGATGACGCGCATGTCCTACTTGTTCATTCCATCAGTAAGGCTGCATCACACACGCAGGACTTCTTGTCTATCTGGTGTCTAAACAAAGTAACACTAAAATTGAGAATGGTTGCACATACGAGAGAGCATTGTGAAGGATCCAACACAGCTGGATGGATCACAGGATCATTTCCAAAGCACAGAAACCACTTCCAGTGCATTTTTCACACAAACAACCGAGATTAAGCAATTCAAAAAAAGAGTTGCTATACGCCATTTCCTTACTCACGTTGGATTGTTTTAGTCAGTGCAATTAACTCTGCCACTTCCTTCAATAGAAACGACTTACAGTGAAGAACGTTGAAACGATCAAAGCCAGCCTGCCTTAATTTCCTTGCAAGAAAACACCTATGGACCACTCGGCCACTTGCACAAAAAAACAGGAACCAAAGTAGGGCCACAGTGCACCTCATTCTCTTTTAGACAAGCTGTGTAAACAAGGCTTCTCCCTCTACTGCTCCCATCCATGGATCTCACAAATTTGCAGAGTCAAGGTCTCACAATTCCTAGGGCAGAGAGAGAATCTCTTTCATTCCCTAACTGTGACAGTTCGCTATTGACGCGGCAGAAAGATCCATTTGGAAACACCCCAACCTTGAGCATCAAAATTTAACTCTCATCTCTGGAAGTTTAGTTTGCATCAACGTTACTTTGATTCTTGCAGCATTCATATTAGATGAGTGACTCATCCTAAATGCAGAGACAAATGATGGGTGCGGAAAGAAAGACTATGTGCCTGGCTAGTTTTCATTCGAGTAATGTTCAATACTGTTTTGATACAAGTGCGCAAATGAAGCACTTGTGTGCCTGTAATAAAATGGGTTGTGCTCCAGCACAAATAAAGTCTGACAAATAAATGGTTAGATATTGTCTTTTCGTGGTTCCTCAGGGTGTTGAGCTGGGCAGCACTATAGTGACAGAAGCGACACCTGTAAGGTCTTTCCCCCGTGTGCACCCTCTCGTGTGCAGCCTTAAAGGGCACATCCCCCCGTGCGTCATGCTTCAGTGCGTTGCCCTTTTCTGTGGATGGAGGCATAGTCGCAGAAAGGTTTCTCCCCTGTGTGGGTGCGCACCAGGTTGGTGTTGAAAATGCTTGCGTAGGGGCACAGCCCCTACCATTTTTCTCCCTTCTTCCTTTAAAGCCATCCTTACTTAAGAGACTAAATTTCTTTTGCCAATTGTATTACAGCACAGGAACGTAGTGGGGCACTCGTCCACCAGGAACCTTGTACAACATCACCTGTGAAGACACATTATTACGAGTCAGCGCGATCTGCTATTAAATTTCACGTCAATATGTAGGAATAATGAAACCGTCTTCTGTACCACCTGTAGTCGGACACAAATGGCAGCTGTGACAAGACCATTCCCTCCCAGAAATAACCATGACAACTTATCAACAGCCATCCCTGATCAAGAGACGATTACGTGATGCATGACAGCACGTATTTAATTAGGCTGCTATCCTATACAGCTAGCACTGCGTGCCTTCTCGCCTTTCGAAAAGCTTGCCGTCAATAAAAGGAGCAAGCCAAGAGCTCAGACAGCTGCACACTTTAGAAACAGAAGGATCAAAACACACAGTAAGGGAGGGCAACAATTGTTTCTCATTCTCAAGTTTGTCGGCCGCCTTTCTCGCGCATTTTGCCTCGTGTCTCTGCCTCGTGTCTCTGCCTCGCAGGTGTCGTAACAGTTACAAGATGCTCAAATCACAGTCCACAGCTCTCGCCACGACAAGTGCCGGGTCGAGCCAAGCACGGCAGTCGCCGACTTGGGCCAGACCTTCACTGGAAGTCACGTGGTCGCGAGACGCAAGGTGTTTCTCACTGGCAGCGTGCATCCATCTGTAGTTTTTGTGTTCATTGTGATTTCCTTCTATTTTGTGCTCACACTCTAGTTGACATTGACGACACTCAGCTTCGTTTGTGAGACAACGACACATGATAGCTAGCATAGATACGCATGCACCTTGAAAATGTATCAACTATAGAATGAAGCCTGCAACAAATTCAAAGCTTGCAAACTCTCTGTTGAAAAATATTTTGATGCGCATCACCTTCCATGCTTGCACACAAAGAGACGTTAGCGTCCGACGGAAGCTCAGGAAGAAAAGCAAAAGAACTACGAACCTCTGTCATGTCTGCAACAGCTCGCTGAAAAATGCTTCTGCGGAATTTAACAGCATGACCGTACACCACCAGTTTCTGTCCAACTGGACAGCAGTGTGAACACAAAGCACATAGAGTGAGAATGGAGGCAACAGATTAGCACGAGGAAAGATAGCAAACGGTGTGTAACCTAGCTAGATACCTAAAGACAGAAAGCCTCTCTACAACCTTGAACACTATTTTATTTGCGCTAATCACAGGAGCGGTGGTACTACAATGTCTGTATGTGTCTGCAGCTAATATTTGTTGTATATCATATAATTTAGATATATCTTATCAAGGTCAGTGGTCTTTTTATGTTTAGTGACAAATACTGATTTGCTGAATTTCAATAAAGCTACTATATCTGACATATATCGACTATCTTAATGGCTTGGCAGACCTTGATTTGGATATTGACAAGAGGGAAGAACACGGGAGAGACACTAGTGTTCTAGTGCATCAATCACGTTAATCCTGCGCGTGAATTAGCTGTCCATATTATCTAACTTGATTTCTTGAGTACATTAACTTAGATCATGACTATTCCCAAATGCGGGACGCCCAAAGGAAAAAGCAGAGCCACTGACAATGTAGAGAGTCATCAGCTGGAAAACCCTGGTCTCAGGACTGAGCCACAGAGAGGAGTCGAGGTAACATTAAGGAGATATGGAATCACATTAATGAGCTCAGAAAGGAGGATTCCAGCAGCCAAGGAACAACAGCAGTGTTTCAAACAATAGCCAGAATGTGAGTCCAGAAATCCTGCTACGTTGTGTACTAGATCTACCCTAAATGAGCTTTTCCACGGGTTGCATTCCTCTTATTTGCATTCAAAGAAATTTCTTACAATACGGGAGTGCAATAAACCTTTTCAGAATCCTTCCAATTGCAACCCCAGAGTTCCCGTTATGCACAAAAAATACCACTGGTCAAATACCTAGGCATATGCCAAGCCAGATCTTAGGAACATCCATTTGTTGTCCAGACTTGAAAAAGTCTTGGGTGTTTTATACAATTTTCATTGCGTCTGCTAGAGCAAGAAGAACCATTTTAGAAAGTATGAAATACATTGCTTAGAAAGTATTGCTACCGTCACGAAGTGAAAAGGGTGTAGGAGTGTTCAACACTACTAAGCCCCCCCCACTTGGAAAACCTGTTTACGTTCCATATGTGTTAACAAGCAAACTGTTGCCAGTCAATATTTAAGGCAGTCAAGAGATTGGTTACTACATTCCTCCGTATTTAATTCTTTACTTCCGAAAAGTTGTGCTGTGCATTCCAAATGACGACTGAATCTGTAATCTAAACAACCCAAGTTGTTTTATCACCAATTTTGTCACGAATTTTTTATCTACATGTATGACATATGGTATGTTCTCAGAATATTTCCTGTCCCATTCTGTCAGTCCATTAATGTGTCATTTCGTTGGTTTCCTTTGCATTACACTGAGCATAGCTTAGCATTGTACCACTGTTGCCATCAGTTCCTGTTCTACATGCTTCTAGACTTTTGATGGAACAGATATTTCAATTGATGGTAATCACAAGGTCAAATAACACATGGCCATGTATGCTTCGGCTCCCGGGAGCAGCACAGACACTGGAATTGCATTCCACGAGTAAGTATTGCGTGTAATATGCATAATTTCCAAAATGTGGTAGTTGTGTACAGAATTTTATATGTATGCCATTCCTTTTGTTATGGTAAGCCATGAGAAATCTGTTTATACAGATTTCCATCAATTTGCCCAGGAAAAGATGTCTGGGTATTTGCCTATCGTAGGACTTTGCACATTAACTTGCAAATTGGCTGGACTTTGAAGAGCAAATTGTGTTTGTGAGCACTTTCTGGCAGCACAACTCGGTTACTCAGAGTAACTCTTCCAGACTAGCAGAAATTACTCTCCGGCTAAAAATGAGCCACAGCTGTCTTCTCGACTCTGCTTGTTAGTAGGGTAAGCTCGAGTTGTGAGGTTGCATTTGCTTACTAAGCCCGAGTAGACAGCAGCCACATGACCTCAGAGGAGGAGAAGTCGCTTTTGGAAGCATTTCACTGCCATTGTCACAAGCATTGTCCATTGCCATCTCGCTCCACATCTGCAATTAGTAATAATAATACTTATTAAAAGTATAATAGCCAGTGTTGGCAACTATGGCACTCTAGTATTCGCTCCCGTTACTTACACCCATTATGGTACCTGTTGCCGTAATTATTATGTTCCTAGACAACATAGAGAACAACCCTAGACAACACAGGCAACATTGACTTCAAATGAAAGCTCAAATTATATTTGAATAAACTTTACTACAGATACTACCTTACTCTAATATATGCTTTTGCCATGTGTGTGCTATTGGCTTTTTTTTATGGCTTCCTTCTTAGCAGCACTGTTCTTCAAATGCCCGAGCCTCTAGTACCGACGCCAGGCCCTGTATCACAAGCCCTCGGGCTTAGGCGGGTCTATTTCATGTACTTTCTATTTTAAGTGAAATAAATCGAGATCAATTTCCCGTTGGAGGGAGGAGCAGGCAAAGAGCTCCACAAAAGTAGCCAACCTGTCCCTCCTCATGTTTGATCACAACAACAAAGATTGTCAAATACACAATAGACAAAACAATGGGATAAATGTACAAAATGATTGAAAAAATGTAGCAACAAACTGATCACCTAATGCAAAGAAATATTATCTTATATTCCATTACTATGCAATGTGCTCTAATGGCAGAGTATGAGGATGACTCTACCCTCACGTTATTGAATGTATATGAATTCAAGAGGGATGATAGCCTGTATGAAAGCAACTGTTTACCATACTTAGTCCTAGGACTTGGTTTACTTCAGGTTTCAGGACGATGTATTCCGTGGCTTTTGTTCTGCTGCCCGTGATATGTAAAAGAGGTGACCTAGCTATCTTGGTTGATTCTCAATGATTATGAAGTAAACACAAGTCTTGTGAACTGTCTTGCAACCTGCAATCAGGACCAGCCACTGAAATGTGCTCCAAGTGGCCTCAAAGGTTCCCTTTTGTTGTAACAAACAAACTCACACCATATCAAGTACGAACGCAATGCCCTCATCACAAGAACTAATTAAAGAAGGTGATGTGATAAAGGCAGACTCTATGCACTGTGCCACATCAGTCTTCAAAACACAAATTGTGCAGTGAACACCGACAACATTTTTGTGACAAATAACTAACAAGGCAAGCTAAACAAGGCAAACGAGAACAGTCTCCTATCGCGAGCTTTCAAGCAGACGACAAAAGTGCAAAGCCATAATCTGGCCGGAGTCACTTCCACTACTCCGGAATTTTCCGACGGCAAGAATGACTCTCCACCGAGTTACAGAGTACCCACCGTGTACATGGGTTCCATTTCTCACTGTGGTTGACCAATGTTCAAAGGAATGTTTTCTCAGGTATGTAAGGTTGTACATTCTTCCACGGAGCTCACTGAATGCTCAAACAGAGCCCCAGTCTAGCAACACACGTGCAGAGCAAAGACTTGGAGAGGCTGACCACAACGTCAACAATGCAGGCAGATGTAAATTCCTTATGGGGAGCCGTTATATATATCTTCCATAGCTATAAGCACAAGGGCTAGCGTCCCCGAGGACGTCGGTTGTCAGTACAGAGACATTTTAAGTGATTTGCTGCAGAAGTCTATCTTGCAATTTCCAGAGACAATGCCAATCTACTTGATGGCTTTTTGCCAGACACTTTGGAAGACGATGTCCACTCTTGTCGTGCAGCTCGGATGCCAAAAGGGCCATAAATGCATAGTTGAAATACAAGTTCTAGACTAATGTAGCTACTGTGAAAAGTAATTGCATTACACATTTATTATCTATGTGCTGAATGTACAGGACTAGAATACATATTGGCACTGCCACATGCTTATGGTTGGTACTTAAAAGTTTATAGGACAACTCTTTTTCTTTTCTTTAAAGTATATTTGTTGCTGATCTGTCTGCTACATCACCTTGTCATAACAATCCCACCAACCAAAAAAGACGCTCCCTGGTGCACTATATTTCGCCCAAGAGATTTCACAACTTTTCCTCCTTCCACATCCAAATGCAAAAAAAAAAAAAAATTATTTGCTTCTTCTGAAGATCACAGAGGTTGCAATACTCACCGCGCTCTTCAAATACATTAGGGCGGACTGCGTCATCTAGAATTCGGTCTGTCTTGAACCAAGGATTGCAACAGAACCCATGCTGATTATCAATAGCTTTTTCAAGTCGCCACGAAATGCTTCCCAAGTGCTGCCCTCCCTTGACTAGGTAGTTTGCCACAACCTTCATACACTATTGGTATGAAGGTTGGTATTGGTATTCTCCTAGTATGGGCATGGCGGCAGCAGCATTTTTTCAGCAGTGTTGCCAATAGGCTGGCCATGGATAGGACAACGTCTCCTCTATTGTGGCTGCCACAATAGAGGAGGCGTTGGATAGGATCAGCCTGCTCATCACGGCAGAGCCTGCCAATTGTGCGCATTGTTGCTTATACAAATGCGGTCGCACTGCGTTTCAGGACACAGGAGAAAGTCAGACACTGTAGAAATGATTCAAGCTTTAAAAGTGATTTCTTCCTTGTCTAAGGTACTTCAAAAAGGAATTCACCATAGAATATAATCAAACAAGAACTGAGTAAGCAATTCTTGTAATTAAATTACTGGCCTGCTGGGTGATCAAGAAGGCTAATCAAGGTAGTCCACAATAAAGTAAGGGAGAGTGTCAGCCCAGCCCTGAGTAACATCTGCAAGACATAAGTCATAACAATTACTAGGCCAGTCAGCTGAGCTTGTTACTGCTGGTAATGGTGCAAGGAAGCAACATTGCCCCATCTGACAAAGCATTGGCACCCAACAGCCCCATTTGCATTCGGGTGTGCCCAAGTGTGGTATCGCCCATGTATGGACAACACCTGAAAGGAACATCTTCATTTAACTACACCTCAATATTATGTATATGTTCCAGCTGGTAGTGAGGGAAGCTGTACGTCATCAATGGCACGGAAGATGTCGTCTGCATCATCTGGAAGAACGAATTAAACTAGCATTACTTCTCTCTCAACTTGTCAACAGAGCACAAAATGTGCAGTTTATTTTTTACTAAACTAATGCTAAAATCTCAAGGCTTCTTGTGCCAGAACAGATGCCATAATGCAAAATCCAAAAAATGGGGATTCCAAAAGATGTTATGTTTAGAAACAGTCAATGCAAACAAACGGAAAGACAGTAAATACCAGTGGTGTTGCTCAAAGGCCAAGCATTCGGAGCAGTCTGACACAGTGTATGCATCTATCTATGGGCCAAAGAGGATACAGCCCAAACACCATTTTTTGTTTCCTTCCTACAGAAGCCCAGCTGTTTATTTTTCCCCGCTCTGTAGAAGAGCATAAAAACCCAGAGAGCAGAGCACAAACATACATGGGTCATATTTACTTTTATTTTGCCCCTAAATGCCTATCCTCATGCCTTCCTTAACTTAACAAGCGTAGAAAGTAGGGGTAGTTGGTTTCTCGTAGACATGACGATAGACGATAAAAGCAGCCCAGAAAGACAAGGGACCAACACATGTAGTG
>JARGYV010086735.1:0-22289 GCA_029532675.1 Ornithodoros moubata
CTTGATCAACCTGTCCACCCCTAATGCACACGCTTTCTGTACATTGTACTGCTTGAGGAATGTCACGTGACTGCTGCTTCCTCAAGGCTCCGGTCACGTTACGATTCTAGCCCAATATTTCATTGAGGCCAGTTGGAGGTAGTGGTTGTGCCGTGAAAATCACAGCCGCTGAATAATATCTACCGAGTGATCGAAAATTATAGAGATCAGTCACCCTGTCATCACCTAATTGTACTTTGAGGAATGTTTATCACGAGCCCACAAGCGCCGACGACCTTCGTAGTAACTGATGCGTAATTTTGTTATAACTTCTCAGTGGCGAAAAAATCGTAGTTATCGAGATCTGGGGGTGAGTCCACACTGGCGTCATTGGTTTGGACGAGAACGACGCAGTACGTAACCACGGCACCGAAGATCTGAAAACAAGGACTGAATCTTGAGAAAATGAATAGGGCTACGAGATCGGATATACTTACGCCTGTGAAAGTTTGCAGCTCAATGTGGAATACACCGTACACACTGAACAAATACTGTCGTGGATCAAGTAACGAGAGCAACATCCAAACCTATAAATATATGTCGTCGTATCTGTGCTCAGATATATAAGATGGAGCCCATTACCTGGTCCACCATCTCCTTTGGGGCGTTCACAAGTGAAATGGACTGGATGACAGTGCGCAGTTCAGCAACCTGTTGAATACCGCAAAAGATGTTGGTATTTTAGACTTGTTAAGAACACATAATTGGGGGCTGACTTGATAACAGATTGGAGCACACGTTTAACTGTGCCTTAGATTTTCGTTTTTGTTTTTTACTGTGTCGTATTATGTGGTCTTTTTGTGTGTGTGTGTAAGTACGTGCCAATCAGTACGACTGTTCTAAAGGTACCATAACTCGATGGTTGTTGTTGCTGTTACATTGTACATACATCGTTGCCTATCTTGCCGGTTGACATGGTTGGTAAAAGGATGCACATCCAGTTGAGTATGCCAAAGCCGAGGAAGAAAACCCTTATCTTCGTCGGTGTGTTGCTGATGAAAGTATAGCAGAAGGAAGCGCAGAGCAGACAAACCGTGTAGCCGTATGTGTACAGTAGTGTAGGAGAAAGAAGGCTGTTCACATCCTGAGCAATGGTCTTGATCAAGTTCAGAGTGGCCCGATGTTGATCCAGCACTGCAGCTTTGCTGCACGGTAAAGCTCCAAGTAAGGTCCGCGTCTACTCTATACAGAACGATACGTTTTATTATGGCAAAGTTTTCCAAGATGTACTTTCACTGTTTGAAACGTCGTACGTATTTTTATTTTGGAGACTATATGCATGCTGGCCACTTACTGCCTTCACATTTCTTCCTCGATGATGCGGAAGTCTGGTTATCGGACCTAAGAATCCTGAGATGTCTAAAGACCAAATTGCGTCCCTGCATTTTTCCATTCATTATGACTTTCGTTTTTGCTGTATTAGTCCTAGAGCGGGTTTCATACATGATCGGCATCTCCATTTCCCACCTAAATACAATGCAATGACTAATCTCCATCTCATAGTGTCATGAAAAGTCATGGTGGAAAAGCCATGATTGAGTGAGAATGTCAAGGTCGTCGGGATGACTTTCAATATCTACGACGTGTAAGCGCATATGCCGATAAAAAAAAAAAAAAAAAAGAGATGTCGGTCTTTTATAGGACCAGTTTCTCTAGGACTACTATATCTGCAAATACATGAGGAAAATACGAACACGACAGGGCAGACACTTAGGGCAAAAGTTACATGTTACATTTAAGCATTATATGATAGTGAGCCAGGCACGTATCACGTTCTCAAGTGATGTAGGACGAGCCGACATGAACCTGCTCTAGGGAGGGCAAATGTCAGCCAAACCTACCTACGAAGGGGCACATTAGAGTTGCGCAAGCACTTCTCGATGTCCATCCGAATGCAGTGAATGTAATAGCGAAATGCTCTGAAGGAGTAAGCCATCCAGGTCCTGTTGACGAGGTACTGAGGCACTATGGAAAAAACGTAGAGCCAGCACGAGAACACTCCAGCTGTGCTGAGCAGGTAAGGGATTTCCATATGCGGTGACAGGGCCATCATGCCGTATTCGCTGGTCAAGGTCATGGCGATGCCGAATGCCACCTGAGAAGCCTGTCATCCGCATAAAATTTTGGTTCATAGAACGAACAGCTCCTGCAACGTTGTCTCCTGCAATCTTTACTTCTTTGTCATAGGGTCAAAATCTCATGAACGTTACCTGGAGCATGATACATTTCCAGGCGAAGCGGATCATGTGAACAGAATACTCTGGTGGCGGTTTGACTATGGATTCCAGTTGAGCGCAGAGCCTATTCAGCTCCAAGAATCGCTTTCCTTGAAGCAAAGCAATGGCGTAGTTGGAAATTGACTCTCCGCTGATACCGCCGACAAACACGAGGTATATCATGGCGTTGAAGAAGTGGACACGTTTCAGTTGGGAAGCACATTCGCCGTAAAGGTAGCCCATGCCGACAGCATTCGCTGAAACAAATATCACGCGTTGAGCACAGCGCCGCCCCGGTGCCGGTCCACCTTACTGTTCGGCACTGCCTTGCTGATCACGATTTAACAAAGTTCGTTTATACGTATGGATCATCATCAAGGACATCAGGGAAGGAAGAGGAAACGATCTCTTACCACCATTCGCGCACCATATAAGACCAGTGACGAAGAGATACCAACTGACAGGCTCGTGTCTCACTTTCCTGTAGTCGTTCTGATCCAGATTCACCAAGAAGCCAGTCCCTAAGAGTCGAGTAAATTTTGCGAGGATTCTGAAACCCCCGTAAAACATTCCCGTGCCAGAATTGTACGATTTAGTCTCATACTTCTCCGGTGGAAAGAGAGAAGTACTCGTCGCGTCCATCTTGCATCAGTGCAACACTTTTATTGAGAGACGCTTATATACATACTGCGTGTCATTCATGTTAGTTGTTCTGCTTCTTTTTCCCAAGTCTACATGATATACCTACATACCGAACTATACGTGTTTCGTGAATGTTACGTAGGGTAAATAGAGTAATAAAAAGAAAATGTTAGGGAAGGGAAGTCGATGAAACAGACTGATTGCTGCCCTGTGCTATGAGACTAATGGCATCTTCATCCATGACGTACCCGTATATGACCGAGTGGTGCTTCACATGTGAGTGATGATGCAAAGCGTTGTCAGCTGTAATGGCTTTTGCGTATCTGTCATAATCCGTATACGGACGAAATGTGTGTTTGCCGGTATGCCTGAAGACGGCGCATAATCACGTCACGAGGATACTTCACTGCACCACACGCGGCTACTGCGTTATATTTTCACGCTTCTTTCTCATCAGTACCTGTGTCTTTGGTACCTTCGACGCGTTGTCCACAGCAACAGATCCGTCGAGAGTAATAAGACCATTTTCCTCTGTAGTGTCAGGAAAGGGTGTCAAGAAATGGAACTCACTACAGGGCTCTTAAGAAGCGTACGATCATGTCTGTTAATTCTTATTATGGGATTCTTATGGTATAGGCACTAAGTTAACATGAATGAGGGATATTGTTATGTCAAGTGAACAATGACTGCTCATCAGAATCACAGGACATGCAATTTACTCTTCCTTATAAGATGTCTGTACAGTCGCAGTTTAATATAAGTAGCACCTTGTATTTCCGCATGGCACTCTATAGAGTGCCATGCGGAATACTTTACGGAAATGCTTTAAAATATTGTGAGGGTATAAGCGTGCCAAACATACTGAGCTGTGCCACCTACACTCCAATGACAAAGTGGACGTTGTTTTTTATAGTATGTTGCAACACTTGAAGAAGAAAATAAAAAGGCCTTCTGTTGTCGCTCCAGAGGAACACAAGGAACACATCCCTAGCTTCACCCGGGAAAGCTTAAAATTTGAAGCGATTTGAGGCAGCAGAAGCAGCTATGAAGGTCCTATGGTACCATTCTTTGGACATACGGATGAAATACCCGTCGCATAGTTGTCGTTGGTCTGCACCAGCACCACCGTGTATGTAATAATGGCCCCCATGATCTGAAATGAAATACTGCCGTGGTGATCAACCTGTTTGCGACTTGGCGAAGGTAAAAGGTTAACGTACGTCTGCGAATGTTGCCAGATCGACCACAAAGAAACCACATCCGGTGAAACTGAGCACATCCGGTTGTACCGTCGTTAGCATCATTCGTAGCTACGAAAGGAAAGGTTGAAAAAAAGTTTCAGCTGCTGCCCGATGGCGCATGACTACGGCCATGATGTCGCTTACTTGGGCAAGCAGGTCTTCGGAGAAGTCATCCATTGAGATGCTGTGCATGACGCGGAGGAGTTCACTTGCCTATAAACACGAAGAGGCAAAGCCTTAACATCTACACTGTGCACACCTTGGAAACCAAAGCCGTGTAAAAAGGCCTAATCAACAAGGAATCGGCATACCTCGTCTTTCACTTGACTAGCCGAAACTGTGGGCACGAAGATACTGATCCAGTGTGCGATGCCGAGTCCGGCGAAACATACCCGGGATGTATTGCCAGTTTCTGGGATTATGGCATAATATGCAGCAGCACAAAGAATGGCCACGCTATACGCGTATGTATACAGGATGCTGGGTCCCAAAATTTCACTTCCCAGGTCGCTGCAACTCTTCAGGAGGGTTAATTGAGCTCTCATCTCGTCCACCAGCTCCATTTTCCTGCGAGACAAGCATATTTATAGGCTTACAATTTGTGGCTCTGTGAAACTTACGTACCTGCTATTCTCGGTGTTCTTTGAGTTCAATATCTGTTCAAGCTTTCTGCGCATGCAGTTCAAGTACATTTTGAAAATGATTGAGAAATACATCATCCAAAGACGAGCGGACATGCAGAAGACGGAAACGTAGGTCGCGCTGAACAAGGATCCCACGGCACAAAGAATATACAGGTCTTCTGCGACGGCGTCGTGTTTGTAGAAAAGATTGGTACCGAAGTCGCTGGCCGCGTTGAAGCTCAGGTTCATAGTAGAAAGTATACCCTGTGATATCGAGACGAAAGCAGTAATGTTAAGTTTAACAATATAGCTGACCGCTCGCTGGAGCAAATTTTACCAGCCACCGAAGTTTATCAGCGGCGGCGGAAGATAGATGGGATCATTGAAGGTGTCAGGCAGTACTATAACGATGACGTGGTGAGACTACACCCTACGTGACGTAATACGCAGATAGATATTCGCAGACAGATCTGAGCTGTAGACAACTCATGAGATAAGACATATTCATAGAACAAGTTAAGCCTCTGCTCGGAGCGTTGACTTCGTCACCGCCGTTTGAAGACTTGCTCCTACGCATCTTTTCTTAAAGACATTGTACAGTTGGAAAAATAATTTACTAATGTTGCCCGCTTCGTATTGCAGCGAGGCGCTGCAAAATAGTCAATGTGAAGAGATATACAGAAAACAAGATCAGCTTAACTATGACAGGGTGTACAGGGTTCTGAGACCGAAAGAAAACGTAATGTTTATTTACCTGAAGCGCAAGTATTTTCCAAGTTGCCCGGATGGCCAGTTTTTGCATGTAGAATGGAGTTTGTATACTGCTCTCCAGTTTCGAACAGCGATGCACAAGGTCCACAAGGCGTGGCGCTCGCACAAACAAAGCAATATTGTTCACCATTGCTTCGATGTAGACCGCTGCGATATAGAGGAGGGTAATCGCAAAATGGAATTTTTCCGGACCTTTTTCACTGCGTCCGATGTCTCCGCTCTTCTGGCATGTCGCTATCCATATAGCTGTGTAAAAGAAAGAAAAAGTGGCATAGCTTATCGTGTGATGGGTTATATATATATCTCCTTATCTCTTCACGTATGAATCACATCAAAGATCACAATGCACTGAAATGTTGAAGCCAAATTCAAATTCAAATATATATCACTTACCGACAAGCAGTGCCCAAAGTGCCAGAGCGTAAAATTTGTATGCACCCTTCTTGTTTGATCGCACGTTCCTATAGTCATTCGAATCAAGGCTCTCGATGTAGCAGATCCCAAAAAAGCGATAGAACTTGGCCATTTTACTGAATCCTGCGTAGCACGGATGCCCATACAACTGTACGACATGATGATACAGTGAGAGTTTCTGCGAGACGAACTTGCTTACGACAAAAGGGGCGCCAGCAGCCGATTTAATCATCTGTCTGTCGACCTAGAGGACGGAGGAAACATCGAGACCATCAAGACACAAGCTGGAAACAACGCAGAGCACGTTTATATCGACACGAAAAATGACTCCAATGGGCAGCAAGTACAATACTCACCGGTACAACTCTTCGTCGCTTTCCAAATAAATTGCGCTTCTCCCCGGACGCCATGACTGATGTTTAGAGGGTCATGTTCTTTGAGCAGTATGTCGGGAATAAGTTGTATAGGAGCGTGAACAACGCAGGTCCCTCATGCGTGCGAATGTTCAGGACATTGCGGTACGTCGATTGTCATATCGATCGATGGGATGGGGCGGTAACATTTGTGGAATTCCCTTTGCTGACTTCTTATGCAAAAAAAGAAAAAGAAGAAGAAATGTGGGTTGCTACCGGGAAGCAGTTGAGGAAGAACGAAAAGCTAGCCATAGCTATTTTTTAAAAATATATTTAAACAGTGACATATGCAATGATGCATATTTCACTTATTCACAACAGTGACTTATACAGTTATGCTAAGTGACAAAAAAGGCGTATGCCCACCGTTTTTGACGAATCCTGTGCGTGAACGATATCACTCCGATAGTGGATTGGTTTACGCCGTGTTATGCGGTGAAATTCCGTTTTTAGAGCGTAGTTACACAATCTAAGTGAGACATTAAACAATACTTCGCGGAACCTTTAGTCAATAAGTTATTATGCCAGCAAAAAATTCTGATATTATTTATTTAGTTACTTTGTTTACTTATCATTATTACTTTTTTTCTTGACAGCTCGAAGAAAAGATGTTCAAATGGTCACCGTTTTATGGCAAAAGTGTCACACAGCACAGCACCTTTTGGTATCCCACAAACAAACAAGCTCAAAGCGAGCTAATTTCCTTATCAAGCTAAAAGGGCGCATCAAGTCTAAGTACGCATTTCCCTGAGGTCGAGTTTCTGCAGAGTGCATAAGCTTTAGTTATAGGTACGTGGCTGAGTGTCTCGGTTTCACACCGTGTCAAAGAGAGTATCTTCCCAGCCATATTTGTGGCCAGGAGGAAGCTCTCTGAGCTTTAAGTACGCAACACTGTTAAAAATACTCGTGTCCTGAATATCATATCTCGCTGTTGAAATCAGAAAAAACCTAGATACAAATATAACATCGAGTACTACATTATAGACAATATATTCCGTGTTTTGACTTCCGAGGCACAAGCATTACATAAGAATAAGTATACGAATAAATAAGAGATGGTATACTTCACGAGTCCTGATTGAGGGTAGTTGCCTGGAATATTCATAAGGTTCATCGCTGTCTCGTCACTTCTTGAGATCCTTTCGTGCTCACATTTATGCATTATATGCATCTGTGCCCGTAATTGCAAATGAATCTAACTGGTGCACGCGAGCTGTCGACAAACGCAGAATGGTCGACGCCACTTAGAAGCGCACAGCAGGAAACTCTATCAGTATAAGCTGACGAAGGCGTTGCTATTACTACACCTCAGTGAATGTGTCTTTGTTACGTATAGTGCCAATACGGAAAGAGCTTGATATTTCTAGTTGTGACCACAAGATGAAGAGTACGCAGATAAAGGGTTACGACAGAGGGACTCATCTTCAACAGACCATGATGTTTTATGGAGGTTTCCGAATAATCGCCGTCTACACCAGATTGGTCGGAGCGTGCTTTCTTGTGAATTTCGACTCGCAGGATTACAGAGATGTCAAGCACAAGAAACGAAGCTGGTACAGCTTCTTCACCCTTCAGCTTTGGGTGGGAAGCATAGGTAAGTAACTGCCACGAAGCCACCCTAACGTGAGTAACAGACTAATGTTCCTTTTTTCTCTTTTGACAACGTGATATGTAGCCCTCTAAACCATGCTTGTTTGCGCAGTGGTGGACACCGTGTCCAGTTTCCAATACGAGGAGAGCGTGCGACTACTAAACCATCTAGATTACTTCAACGCCGTCATCTTCGTTATCTTTTTGGGAAGCATGAAAATAGAATCGATGATTGCCTTATGGATAACGTATTGGAGAGGGGACCGCTTTCTCCAACTGAATAATATCTGCGCTCAAATTGAAATCATCATCAAGCCGCCCTCCGAGGCCACTGCGCACATGGTTACTTACTCCCGGCGATGTGTCATGATCATGGTAAGGTTTACACCAAAAAACGCTAAACTAAAAACACCATGTCCTTACATAACACAGTGGAAAACGATCACCATTCAAAGTGATATTGTTCACTATGAAACGGTAGACGTGCACTCACCGTTATCATTACATATAATTCTTAATCATGATTGGTTGCTGTACTACTGCAAGTAACCCTAATTCTCATGTTTGTATTGCAGGTGTCTCACGTCTTTTTTTGCATTGCGTTGTGCCTTATTGGGGACAACGGAATGATGGCTTTGCGTGGTAAGGTGGAAGTTTCCCAAGCACAGGAAGTAGTGGCAGCGATGACGTGTTCTTACTATATGTTGGTTGTTATACCGCTGTACCTTGTGAACAAACTGTGGATGATGTTCTACTACAAGACCTTCCGTCTCTACATCACTTATATCACGAACAATGTAGAGACATGCTTAAAGTGTGCAACCATGTCACTACACTGGTAAGTGACAAGAAAGTTAGGTAATATTACTCTTCTCCGTCGTATATGAAGATATGAAAATAGAAGCTGATTTGCAGTGACCACCTTGTAGTAAGTCTTACATCCAGACGAGTGCAGCAAAGGTGATCCCAAATAAAAACCTTTGGGTATGGAACCTACTGTGTAAACCCAACAGCACGTTGATAATTACGTTCAGGTCGGAGATCTCGTCTGTTTCAAGAGGCAACTCATACTCGCGGTTCGATTCCATATACCCCATGTTCTTTGAGAGGTCTACCACAGTAAGAACCACGATATCAAGTTCTAGAAAATGTTAGTCGAATATTTATGAAATACCTTGAGCCTGAATGGGCCATGTACAGTTGCCTGTACTCCCTAATCCTTACAGCAAACTGCAATACCTGGACCAGCACCGTGCTGCGTTACGTCTCATAAAGGATGGCACGCGGGAGGTCTGCAAGCTCTTCATTCCCAGCCTCCTTTACTTCCACTGTTTGACACCATTTGCGCTTTGCATTAGCCTCTGCTATACGTTTATCGGCAACACTGCACCCAGAGTACGTGTCTTCTTCTTGGCGTTCGGAATTCTCCAAGTAGCCTGCGTCATTGTTCCTGCGCTTGTGGTCAGTCATATCGAGTATGATGTGAGTTGGATTTGTTGCTTGAATATAAAATCAATCGAAAATTGAGATCCGTCTAAACGGGTCGCCGGCTGAATACTCCATCAGATCATCCTCAGAAATCGAAATGGAAAACATCTTCGTCGTTTTTCTTCGTTCTTTCTTTAAACGCCTAGAAGAGTATACTGACTGCTGTCGCCACTATCCAGGTCTTGAAGATGCATGAGGCCTTGCAGTCAATGCCACTCAAAGGGGCTCCGGGAGAAATATTGAAGCAGGTAAGGCACAATATATGTCTACTGTTTTCACCACCCAGATAAGTGACTGATATTATTCAGAGAGGAGATGGCTTATCACACAGTCATGCAATGGGTTTCTATGTTTAAAGTGTGCAGGGTTATGGGTTACCTTACTTAAGTTTTTCCACATTCGCACCCATTCCTTACATGTGTACACATTCCTTGATTTCATTTAACTGAAGACATTGCACCTTAACAGGTTTCATCGCTTCTGTCTACGTTGATCCCTCACGACTTCATGCTTTGTGTTTACGGTCTCTTCACCATCAATTTATCAACGCTCACTAGAGTATGTCCCCCAAGTTACGTTCATCTTGGCTTTGTAATCAGTTTCTTGTTGTTGCTAAATTCGTTTCAGCTGTTTGCTGCTGTGGTCACATACTGCGTAGTTCTGGTGCAAACTAGCAAAGGTGCTGAATCTTACGAATCAAGAGACTTTGCATCCGTGGGAGCAACATTGGAGCGGAATGCTGCAACATGAGAGCAACATGCACTGGTGCACAAAGGACGCGCATTTCGGCATTGGAAATCATGAGCTGTACACCACACACTACCTCTTGCGCCTTTCGCCGCGGGCACTTCGCACGCATGTAAGATGAATAAAGGTCGGCACATGGCTGAACATTTCCTAGAGACGTGAAGGGACGTACAAACGAGTGCGCGTAATACATGATATCTACGGAAATGTCTGCTTCAAGCTTCATGCGCAAGGGAATGAGGTGCAGCACGTTTTGCGTATTGGCAGAAGGTGTGTTCTTCATCATGTGGTTTTGTCAATAGATTTTCATCTTGATTTTCATAATGTTGCAAATGTTCCTGAGGGTGCCTGGATTTGCTCTCAACTTCGATACTTCCGGAATGCAAAAATGATTACGTCACAATACATTCAAGAGAAAGGACCCAAAGTGACGACATAACTAGGAGAACCGCTGAAGAAAAGTAACTGAAGGACGCGAAATGTAATATAATTTCGTCTATGTGTTTATTTTTTAATGTATAAGGCACCGTTCAAGGGGTGGTGGTGGTGGGACGTTCATGTGGATAATCCCCTGCAGACCTCCATATCACTGAATACGCTGCGTATAGCACGTATGTAAAAACAGTGAAATTAACATATTTTCTTGCTCTCTAGTCAGTGCAATTATTAAATAAACTGTTTTAGTTGGGCAAAATGCAGAGAAATGCAAATACGATGTGCCTAAGAACTGATATTATACGTCTTACTGAAGAAAAGTCCGTCGTCTTTTAAAAGTCAACCATGGAAGTATACTCTATCGATTATCTTATCGAGCCCTTGATACTCTTTCCGTCTTTGTTGGTGGACGACTTTTCATTATAACAC
The DNA here is from genome assembly GCA_029532675.1 of Ornithodoros moubata. Lineage (NCBI taxonomy): Eukaryota > Metazoa > Arthropoda > Arachnida > Ixodida > Argasidae > Ornithodoros > Ornithodoros moubata. The sequence goes on from JARGYV010086735.1 coordinate 11,049, forward strand.
GGAGTCAAAACGCATAGACTTCGAAGCAACCAACAACAACTGCCATAAATTACTGTGTCTAGAATATATCCTTTGACGTCTTAGTGGAAGCGTGACAAAGTGAACTTCAAGAACGTCTTGTACGCACTGTAATCGAGAATCGGAAAATAATAAGAATAAAAGAATATATATCTAAATTATAGCTCACGTCACTACTTCAGCTAAAACTGTTGCGTTGTGCAAAGGCTTGAATTATTAATACTCCTAAACAATCTTCTCCGACGGTACATTTTATTCGTATAAGAAAAGGTGCGCAGGCGACGCTATTTTCTATCGAGCAGGTAATACACTGAATGCGCGCAATTTGACGCCCAGTCAGCTCTTTCACACGGCGAATATCCCTGCTTCCTGACAACCAGTCCTCCACAGAGTTAGTGCGTTCATATTTCAGCTCATTATGCCGTTTTGTTTCCGGAAGACGCCTCCTGAAGTGAAACGAGGAAACTTTGCAGCAACCAAGAGGCCATCAGGCTATGTCTTCCTATTGAAACTCTTCAGAACTTTCCGAATCGTCGGCTGCTGCTTCGTCGAAGGTTTATGGAGTGCTGAAGATGCCGACAGCCTTCGAGCCTGCCGTTTCTCTTTATACAGCGCCTACAGCTTTCTTGTCTTTTCCGCGATGCTGTTCGCCATCTGGAACGTAATATCTGCACAAACGATGCAACTGACAGCTACCACAGCTTTTAATGGACTCCTCTTTCTAGTTCAGATTTTATTTAATGTGGGCGCTATGCTCGGTCACTCCAAGAATGTCGTCAGTCTGCTGTTGAACTGCAAGCGATTCGAGAGGAAAAAGGGTACCTCAATGGAGAGCTCCAAGAAGCTGAAGCGATTATGGTTGATCACTGTTTTACTCTGTAGCTTCTACCTATCCTCGCAATGTCTCCACCGCTTTCGGAGGCTCTTGTACGAAAAGTCGGCTGTTCGTTTCGTAACTCGCTTCATCGATTTGGTTGGAACCGCCTACACCCTTGTTTGGACCACCGCCACAGAAGTCATTCTTCTGTACTCCTCTCAGGTCTTAAACTGCTACTTTGATGACTTGATCAAGAATCTTCGGTTTCGAAGTAAACAGAAAATTATAATCGAGTGCCCGTTTGTTACTAACTCCCCTGCACACATTAACTCTCTCTTTACGTTCTTGCAGATTCAATGCGTGGCTTGGAATCACTCACGCAACTTGAAGACGTGCGCCAGGACCTTGCAATGCTCAATGCCATCCTGACAGCGGCCAACAGCCTGGCACAAGAAGCTGTCCTCGTAAGGCTGGGCTCCTGTGTGGCACAGTTGTGCTTTGCAATCTACTACATCATCTCGCGATTCGCTTATATACCAACTCTCTACAAGGTTATGTCACTCGCGTTCTCGGGAACTAATTGTATTCTGACCTTTTGGATGGTCCACAGCGCCACAATGGTGCGAAGAAAGGTAAGAATTTTAACGCTAATAACAGTAACTACATCTCTGATAACGTGTCTATATGTGAACACGTTATAATATTTATCGCTCACGATTTGTTATATATATTTCACTCGAGGCACAGCAAGTCCTGGAGGTAGTCCATTCGTCCTGCCTGTCAAGCCGTTCACGTCAGTTAAACAATGCGGTATGTATCTTACTCTTTCTTCTGCAATCTGCATCATACTGCTTAACGTTCCACTTTACAGCAAATGGAGCCAGTGAACGGTATCATTGTGAACTGGCGGCAGGTTTTTAAAAGACTCTAATTTGCAGGTAATGACATTCGTCCTGTCGTACGACGCTGATGAATTCCAGTTTGAAGCCTGCGGCGTTGTTAAGATTGAAACCAACACATTTCAAATGGTAACTTCGAGATTCTGCCACGATATTGCGATATCACACGCATGAGAAGAGTCATGATTTTCTATGACTCATGTACGCAGATGGTTGGTGCAGTAATAACCTACACATTGGTATTGCTCACCAGCGTCACCGAAAGCTATGAACGACCGACAAGTATTTGATGCCGAAGGACGGAGGTGGAAGCTCCATACAGGATAGAACATCATGGTTTGCCTTTGGACGAAGAAGAGGAAATGAACAGAAATATACGAGCGCCTTATCCACATCCTGTCCGCTTTCACCACTGCATTGGCTTTCACCACTGGCCCCGGTATCGAACAGGTTTCAGTTCAAATTACGAAAAGGGGTATGTGAGTTCCCACAAAGATTCCCGAGTCCCGCACAGGTACTCCAGCTTCCCATGTACAAAAAATAAAATACAATTTGAGTATGAAGTATTTTAAATGTCTATGAGCCATGTTGACAGCAGAAAATTGCAGATCTTGGGATTACGTCAAAGGGACCTATGTGGGGCCTATTCACATTTGTCTTTTTGTACATGTTTCTGTCTCTTCTCACTGTATAAACGATGGGAGGAAAAGTCACAACCCCTTCGTGCAAAGCTTCCTTTTCCTTGTAGTTGGATTGAGAGCTTGTGTGTGCGCAAGCCTAAAAATGAAGCGTTTCTATACGTGTCACGAAGCCAGAATCCTAATTTTTCCCTCGTGCGTAATTCTTCCTATTAAACAGTGTGTGGCACGGTTTCTTCAGATGTCAGCGTACGACCTGAAATACTGAAAGCCCATTATTCAAAGGCCGCAACACGTCTGCAGTGCCATGTCACCTGTCAAACGAGCTTTCCCACCTTTCACTTCGCAAAAAAGGATCGATAGTTTTGACAACTGCGACCAGCTGTCTTTAAAACGCCTATCAGGGAAAACAGACCAATACATTCAGGATGCACACAAGGAAGCGAAGTTCTTACACGGTCTTGAAGACGGCATCGATGATCCACCGCATCGTCGGCCTATGCTTTATCGAGGGCCTGTTCAGACCTGGCATTTTGCACTTGAGACCAAATCGTACGAGATTTTACGACATCTACTCCGCGCTTCTCACGGCTGTTGTCTACGTAACTCTTTTTAGTGCGCTTTATTCGTACGTCCAGAAAACTGATCTGAATTCTGTCCTATTTGCTGTCGTCAACCTTTTGAACGTCTTTCAAGTAACGGCGCTTATAATCTCTGCCCGAAAATACGCTTCTGACGCGGCGGATCTCCTCAAGCAATGCCTCATATACGCAGAGAAAAGTTCCTTGCCATGTCGTCTGCAAAAACATTTGCGATTACTTGTTGTCTGCTGTCTTCTTACGGGTGCTACAGCGATTGTTGTCCACAATTTTGGTAGAGTCACTGTACCCGCAGCTGGAATTGACAACGTCTTGTTTGTGCGCTCTCTACTGGGAATTATTACAAGTACAGTGTACTTCGTGTGGGATATCAGTTTTTATCTGTCTGTTCTTCTCATCTCTCACTTCCTGACCAGCTGTCTTGAAGACTCGCTCGAGAAAACGAAGGCTGCATTGGAAGCAAGTAAGCTATTTTTGACGCTGATTCACCTTAACGCTTCAAGATGCCTGCCTGGGCCCTACATCACAGGAAACTTTTTACTGCATTGTTTGAAGGCCCTGCTCTGTTCCCATGCTGTTCCTTTCCCAATTGCTCTCTTACGTGTAAACCTGTTGCCCTTAGGGTCTTCTATACCAAGCTTCGTATATGCTCAAAGTTTTCGCCGTCTTTGGGATGACGCATACCACGTTCGAGCCATGCTGTCGACCTCGAATAAAGTTCTGGGCCCAGGTATCGCCACCGGTCTTGGTTGTGACCTCGTTCGCGTATGTTGTGCGGTCTGCTATACAATGGCGCCACAGCTACCAACGAAAAGGAAGATAGTCATGGGGTTCCACGCTTTGCTTTCGTCGCTTAAGATCCTCTGTGTCATGATGTCCGCACAGAGAATAGGAGCACGGGCAAGTATGGCATATGTGTCGAGAAACATGCGTAAGACAAAAGTCGTGAAAGATAGTCGTAAGGGACTTACATGACAACTGTGCATATTCTGTCTCCTCACCACACACATATAGAATCAGTGCGCACGTCAAGGGCTCTCTTTCAAACTAATTTTCATCACGAATCATTTTTTTCAACCGGGAACCAGAATGAAACTAGAATAGCACACATCACCGCATGCACCATCTTCCTTTCCCAAGCAACACAATGTACTGAAACTCGGGTGCAATTGGGGTGGCCGGATGGATCAAGGTTACTTTTGTAGGTCGTGCACGTCGGACAGACAGCGACAAACAGATAAGACACCTGACGACCACCCCTAATGCACCCGACTTTCAGTACATTGTGCTGCTCCGGTGACGTTACCAGAAGGAGCTTATCAGTGGTTATTGACGCGATTTTGAATTACTCCAGTCATGGCCTGCTTTCTGTTATGTAGGAACTGCAGCAATAAGATAATGTTCTTCTTGCAGGCTGAGGACACCAGAAGGTTCCTTCTGACTGTTTACTCACGCAATCTTCCAGAAGACCTCGTGACGCAGGTATTGCCGTGATATGCTCAGGCTGGAATGCGCGACCTTATGCTGCGTTTTGTCTTTCCTCGCCAGTTGAAACTTTATCACGTTTCTTTCGATATCACGCACTACCGATTCCAATCTCTTGGTTACTTCAGGTTGGACCCTTCCACACTTCGAGCGGTAAGCATTCCTTCTGCGTCATATACTATACTTGCTACTTAGATTGGAATCTCTTATTTCAGATTGCCGGGGCCATCGTGACTTACTCCATAATCCTTGTTCAAACTCGTATTTCCGAGGAGCCGGAAAACATGTGTTTCAATGCAACACTAATATGACTTCGTACAGACAGCTTCATTCTTATACATACAACTTTGTGCGGTAACGCTTGATGGTCATTCTCACTACGTAGAACGATGCCCCCACAGAAGAGTGTGACGATTGTTGGACTAGTAAATAAGAAGTCGTCTTTGCGCTTTTGTCCACGGTCACTTTTTTTCTTTTGCTCTTTTTTTTAATTTAAAACCACGAACGACACCCGACACACCGAAGATTGCCATTTCTGGAGTTTTTGTGGATGAAGAGCGATACTACATTTTAAACCGGGTATTTCCGACCCGTTCCAGAGTATGTGCGCAACGTTCACGCGGGAGTTTTGTGAAGATACTTGGAAAATCGCTTTTGAGGTATACCAGGCACCTGTGGACATTCGAATGGGAAGCAAGGCATATCGAACGGATTAAAAAATGTCTTCTCTGTTGTGTTGCTTTTAAATGTAGTGTAAGTCAGAATAAACTATACAAAATAAATAAATAAACAAATAAAGGCACCTTGATGTACCCCATGTGTCACTATGGTGCAATTGGTAACATCTCTGACCTCTAGTCAGGTGTATTGGCTTAGAGTCTTACTGATGATACTGTCGATCAACTGTCTTTTTATATAGTTTCCAGCCTACTGGGCGTTGTAAGGCTCTTTGTTGTGTCTATTTCAATGTTTCCTGCCTCATCTACCATCATGGAACTGTGTCGTGTTGACAGCCTTACAAATTACAGCTAACAAATCAAGTGTCAGTGCAACTCTCTAGATTCGGTCAGGCTAACTCTTAGCTCTTGCATACAAGTGGTGTAGAACAGGTGAATGCTGTGCAAGCACTTGGCGAAGGAGACCAGTATTTGAAGTGACACGAGACTCCACATCGCATTCCACAGGGTCTTGCGGAGTATGCGGTTCATCACTCTTACTTCACGTGGATATTAACAAAGGTTGTCTTCTGGATGACTCCGTGCTCACTGTGTCCTACGGGCTGTAGGTACATCATCCAAGTCAAATGATTGACAATGTCTTCCAGCGAGAACGTGGCATCGATGCTGTAGGGCTATAGTCTGTCCCTAACCCGTGGAAAAGCACCGACAGAACAGCTGAGGAGGACTCTAACTGGAGATATTGACACATACACATCTTGCGTCCTTGCTGACACTGATGTCCTTTGCCAGAGAACAACAGCGGTTTACAACAGTGTGGAGTCTGTAGATGCATTTAAAAATACCTTTGCCCATACACAATGCAGCATGGCTGGGGCCTTGAGTTTATTGCGAATGATAGAACACGCAGCTTAAAAGCTCAAAGTGCATAGTCCAACGCGACTCACTGGGCGAGAACAGGGAATCATGACTACGAGGACAACGATGGGCTCAAACCAAATCGTCAGCGAAGCTTTATTTATTCTTTTCATTTTCCGCAAAACGCTTGTTCACTGTCACTCGTCTGCACTATGACAACCGTGTACGTGATGATGGACCCAGCCATCTGAAAGAAGACGTCGTACAAGTGAAACAACCTTCAGTTATCTATGTTAACGTCATCCCATGGTTAAGTATACTTACGGCGACTAAAATTGGCATGCTAATAACAAACATTCCCGAACCCATGAATGTGTCCTCCTCTTCCGCCGATGTCTCTAGCAGAAGGTGCAACTGCATGGAAATAACATTAATCCAATCGAGATAACGCAGGTCGAGTGCAGCAGTGAAGAGACAAACCTGCACTGAGCATTCTTCGGTCAAGTTTTCGAACTTCGAGTCTTGAACGATTCTCTTGATCTGATTTGCCTGCATGCACCATGAACTTAGTTAGAAAGTAATGTTAGAAATGTGGTCTTCGTGTTGGTACTGTGGTGCAGGAATGTTACAAAAGCACGCAAATAGGTTTTTCGATCGTAGCGGTTGAAAAATATGAAATGCAACACCCTTACCTCACGAGTCATTTCGTGAGCAGCTTTTGTCGATAAGAATACGGAGGTTCCAATACAGCAACCTATAAATAGCCTTATCAAGCGAACAACTACAGAAACCTGACTTTTCATGGAACCGAATGCGCAAGCACTAATCAAGAACATCGTCCCCGCATAGTAAAGAACAGCTGGAAAACCAACAACAGAGTTCACCTGCCAAAGTATCTTTCTCAGTTGCACCAGGTTCCAGCGCACCTCTTCCATAGCATAGCTGTTTCCGGTCACCAAAGACAAGCGCAACTTGTTATTGATGCACACGAAATATTCACGCAACAGACGAGCATTGCAGACGATGAAGAAGAAACACAAACTGTGCCAAGTAGAAAAGATAAGAAAACCAATAACGGACGCAAGACCCAGACTAATTTTTGCTCCTAGCGGCAACCAGGACAGATAAGCAGCAACTACTTTAACTCCCCTTATCATACTAGCCAAAAGTCTGACTACGTCAACTAAAAAAAAGACAACGTGCCAGTTGACAGCTTTCCTCAGCCGCGTTCTCGAATCTTCTTTGTGTAAAGGAATGCTGTTCTCCAGACAGGACATCTTCTGCATGACGTCGAGGACATCTGGGGACATTTTTAGAAACCATAATCCGTTTACCAGAGCAAATGTGAAGACAATAACGTAGTAGCCAGTTGTGAGAACGGCTATCACGTTACTCGAACGCTCACTCGATTCTAATCCAGTACCTATGTGAATAGAGCTGTACACGTACAAACCAGCTATCATCAGAACCAGTGATAGGCAAGCCAAGGCGTACAGTGGATACCAAGGCCATAGAGCGACCGCCACCAGATGTTTTGGAGGCTTTTGCGAAATAGCGCCACTCCATTTGCAAAGTATGAGTAAGGCGCGATTCGCGGCACACACAACTGGGATATTCGGAACGCTTGCCATGATCTTTTCACTTCATGTCCAGCGGCGGTCGTGTCTGGTTTTACTGAAAGGTAGAAATTGTGCGTACAACAGAAGTATGCGTATGTGGCAATTCTTGACCACCACCCTCGCTGACAGTTGCCGGAATGGTTCTCTCCCTCTTTCAATAAAAACATCTTTAGAATGTTCATGCGCATGTTATGTTTCTGCCTTTTCTCTCTCTTTTTTTTAATTTTTATTATCCCGTGTGAAAGGAGGGAGTATATGAAGGGGAAATCAGCATCACAGCAAGTGTCAATGCTTGCCACACAGAGCAGTGTCGGCTATTCCTGACATGTTTGCATACAGCAACAGAAACAAGACGTCTGAACAGAGATTGACAAGGTCACAAAAGTTCCCATTGTGTACATGCAACGTAGCGAGGGGAAAATGCTTCCGCTTTGGGGACGTTTGATACAAATGGCGACTGTGAGCCATACAACACGCAGTGCCTTGTTGGAGTCCGTTTGCAACCACATCTCGCTTGTCCATATATTCAATAACGTAACAAAAGACGCGAACGGACGATGTTTCTGTATTTTTAGCCAAAGACTTGGTTCTAATCAGATCCCTTTTGTACGTTTTGCCACCGTATCGCCATTCTCAGGCCAGCATGATTCCATGAAAAAAATAAAAAGGAAAGCTAGCTTGTACAAGCTATACGAGTGCTGAAACCCAGGATCCAAGAGATAGCTGGTGCATGAAGAAGGGTCACGACTACCTGTCGATACATTAAAACGATGAACCACCTAGTAAGAAGACTTGACGAATTGTCACATGCAGCAAAGCCGTCCTCAGATGCTTAGCTTCGGAGGTCCCTGTGGAACATAAAGATTCCTTGTATTTTCTCATGCTGCCTAAGTTTTATTGTTCCATTATTGGACAGACAGAACGCACTGCACAGTGCACAGGTAGTATACAAGTACCTCAAACGTGCTAGAGTGCAAGTTGCAAATGTACAGAAAGTTGTCTAAACTGCCGATGACCATTGTGACGTTAGTGTGTCACGTGAATGTTTCTTTAAATATTTTATCTCGGGAACTGAGGTACGCAGAAAGAGTGTCATTTATCTTTCTCTCTCTCTTTACATTCTGTGGTGCGGTACGACATGACTGCCGTGAAATTAATTGTCACGATCCACACACCCGCCACTTTCACATCTGGAAAGGAAACAGCAAGCACGGTCGTTACAGTTCCACAACAGCCTGTCAATCGCTATGACTTCAGATCTTATGTGAAAACCTACAGTAGAAGCGTTCGGTTGAATGGTAGTTAGTGTCTGCAAAGTGCCTGCTCGCTGCCACTCGTCTGCGCTATGACGACTGTGTACGTGATAATGGCCCCAGCCATCTGAAAAAGAAGTGCTCCAGAAGTTACTTTTTATTTTCCTTGCAAACGAAAATGTCAACTTTGATGTGTCGTTACAGAGGGCTGTCAAGTAGTCTAAATTAACTACTACTGACGCTGGGCGTCGGTCCTATAGCGGTTTGGATTACGTTAGTTTAGTTTCTGAACAAAATTTCAAGACTTTCGAGTGTGATACACAAAAAACACGGGAAAGGTGAACTTTTAAACACTTACGGAAACTAGAAGCGGTCGGCTGATGACGAACATTCCAAAACCCATGAATGTATCCTCCTCTTCTGACACTGTTTGTAGTAGCAGGTGTATCTGCATTAAATAATATAGGGCCAATGCACATGTCATTAGTCTGGCGGAGACGAAGACTAGTAACGAAGAAGAGACAAACCTGCACAGTGCATTTCTCATCCAAGTGTTCGAAATCGGAGTCCTGTACGATTCGCTTGATTTGATTTGCCTGCGACACAAATATAGTATAAAGAATGTAACCTTAGTTTTGGTAATATTTTCAACGTGGACAGCTTCACGAAGGGAAATATACTCGAATGTGTTCTTTGTGCCATTTCTACGATGGTCGTCTAACCTAACCTTTTGTAAGGATGACGCGAGTGCTACCCACTGAACGCCTCTAAATTACTGTAGGAGGCTCTGCGTTGGACACTTAAGTGCTTAACAATTGCAAAATATAAAGTATCATACTTACCTCACAAGTCATTTTGTGAGCTGCATTAGTCAACAAGAACGCAGATGTACAGATACAGCAAGCTACGTACGCTCTTACCAAGCGAATATCCACGGAGATGTCATTTCTCAGGGAACCGAACGCAGAGGCACTAATTAAGAAGACTGCCCCCGCATAGTACACAGCAGCTGGAAAACCGACAATTGAGTTGACCCGCCAGAGTATTTTTCTTAGTTGCACCATATTCCACCTGACTTCTTCCATGGCATAGCTGTTACCGGTCGCCAGAGACAAGCGCAGCGCATTATTGATGCACACGAAATATTCACGCAACACATGAGCATTGCAGACGATGAAGAAGAAACACAAACTATGCCAAATAAAGAGGACAGCAAAACCGATAACGAACCCGAGACTCAGGCTAATTTTTGTTATTAGCGGCAGCCAGGACAGGGACCTTGCGACTATCCTTATTCCTCTAATCGCGCTACTGACCAGTCTGAGCAGATCGATCACGAAGAAGACAACGTACCACAACACTGCTTTTCTCAAGCGCTTTTGGGGATCCTCCTTATTCAAACGAATGCTGTCCTCCAAGTACGACATCTTCTGCAGCACATCGAGTACAGCTGGGGACATTTTTAGGAACCACATTCCGTTGAGCAGTGCACACGTGAAGACGATGATGTAGTAACCAGTTATGAGAACAGTTGCCACGTTACTTAAAGACTCTCTTGATTCCAATACGGTAGTGGAGTGAGTCAAGCTGTATAGGAGCAAACCAACGGGAGTGGAATAGAAAGCAACGCAGGCCAGCGCATAAAGTGAATACCAGGAACGCGAAATGAGGGTCAGCTGTTCCGGCCGCCTTCGGGAGAAGGTAGTACTTATATTACAACAGCCAGACCATTTGGAACACGCGAGAAAGAGACGAAACGCGGAATACAGAGCTGAGATATTCGCAGTGCTCGCCATGATCATGCTACGATCTTGTCCGGTGTTTCTGCCCAGTGGAAAGCCCGCGTTCAATATGATAGCGTCTGTGCATACGGAAAACGCCAGTCAATTACAGTGTGCTTCTATTGTGCCATTGTACAAAGAAGTCATCGAATGTGTAGAAGCGGGCGTAACTGTGAGAAAAACGATTTCATGAATGTTTGAACATTTGGTACAATTCTGCGTCGCTCATAGACTTTCTTTCGTTAGCTGCATGAGGGAACACAGAAACGACACACACAACACATCTCCTGTTGTGTGTGTCGTTTCTGTGTTTCCTCATCGTCTCCGGGGTTTTCCATCATGATTTCATACCAACTGGCCCGCGTTCTGTCTCTATTACCGTTAATATAATTTGAAGTCTACCTCGGAGAAACACAATGTCAGTCTCCTTTTTAAGAACGGCTGTCGTTTACATCGCATCGACAGACTCGCTTTTCTATTTCAAATGAGGGGTGTTGGAGTATCACACAGGACTCTCTACTTTGTATCCCGTGCAAAAAAGAAAAAAGAAGAAGAAGAAAAAAAGTAGCGTATTCTATTCCGTTAAAATTTGGCTTT
>JARGYV010086755.1:0-34568 GCA_029532675.1 Ornithodoros moubata
GTGCCTCAAAGAACGAGCCCTCTTGCATAGAACATATCACCGTTCATTGCATTTAAAAATAATAATTACCCGATTTATGAAAAATCTGTTCACACCTAGCGTGGACACCCTATATATAAGACGTGGACGGACCGGATAGGGAGTTAAAACGTTAATTTACAGGTCTACGCCGTCTTCGTCATATATATATATATATATATATATATAAACTTGCAGTATCAGCTTGACAGCTCATCCTATCCTCCATCCCATCTGGCCCTTCTGTAAGCTGCCACTGAATAATCAACATTCGGGACAGTGGTTCTGGTTGTCCTTTCGATTAAGCATGTGGCGTGTTATATCAAATTTGAAGAAAACTTAAAAGATTAGGGCTCGGAGGCCGTTTATGTATTTTTCTCCCACTGGCCGCACACTACAACTGCCCTATCGCTAGCGTTGACCGGGTAATTTTTTCTAGCCCGGGATCTCGCGAATTTTTGTTTCGAATACGGGAATCCCGGGACGAGATTGCGATGAGTACGAGACGACGCGAGCCTCACTCAAGCGAACCACCGGGGAGTGGTATGCAGTTATGCTTTCTCAGTTTCCGTCTTTTTGGTAAAGGAAAGCATCGAAAAGTGCTCATGAGAAGGTTACAAATAAAATAGCGACTACTCATGGCTGTAGTCTTTATATATTTTGCTGCGTTGCACTGTTCTATGCAGGAAGTTAAGGAAATATGCTCCTGGACAACATGCTTGACGCCTGTCACCACCCCACTTGGCCAATGGCAAATTAATCTACGGCCCCGATACAAAACAAAACATGCATATAGAGAGAGAGAAAAAAGGGAAAGCTTGTGACCATAGCGCGTATGGAAAGGGCCCGTACACGGGCGCATGTTGTGCTGCTTGGCGGCTTTGTAGACAACAAAAGAAAAAATGGGTTCCATGGATATTCCGGATTCCAACCCTAGCAATAACCAAGCGAATTTGATCTTCTTTGTGATACCTCCGATACATGTCATCCACCAACATACACTGTTCTATGTTGTCAAACGGAGCTAAGGGTTTAAAGCTTAGCAAGAAAAGCGTCCGAAAGCGTTAAACCTTTACTGTTCTACGTCAAGTAAACAGGGAAATAAAGAAACGCAGGCCCACCTGACAATATCGGCATCTTCTGTTCACTCGCGCAAAGCCAAGCGCTTCCGTATTCAACCCCCGACATACGCATGTTTACTGAACCTCTCACGAGTTCTCCGTCGGCCCACTCATGCTCTCTGATCTCCATTTCATGAATCATATTCATTGATTGTCCTATCAGTGATGGGCATTCACAAGATTTCCGATAATGTGTTCTTTCGACTTAAATAAGGAAACTGAACTGAATCATGCGTTCCGCTGACTATCACCGCAGTATCATCATGGGACAACGGATCAACATTAAAAGCAAGAAGTTGAATTACAATGTCACAAAGATCGTCTTTTATTTGACCGTGCCAGCTAAGGTTTCTCTCACAATCTGACAAACAAATCCTCGTTCGGGCCCATTGTTATAAGATAGTGTAGTTAACTACATAAAATCGCATTTTATAACCATGAAGTTTCAATTACTTTTTGGTAAGTTGTAATTACCACACAATTACTCGTGAAATAATTTAATTTGTAGTTTAACTACATGGTAGCCCAATTGTAGCCCATCACTGCATCCAAGCCCTCTGTTGCAAACGCGTACTCAAGATTACAAGGGCGATCATATAATCAGATGTTTAGGAGCAGGAAGCTCAAGCACTGAAAAGAGCATTATAATACCCATCATTACGTCGTGCTAGGGTCACCACCCAGCCGGGAATAGTCTTGCTGAACGAGCCATCGTTACATTACATGGCGCCTACCTGCGTATCGCGGAAGATAGAAATAGGCATTGGAAGGGGCAGTACAATTCTGCAACGGAGCGATCGATACAACTCAACAGGGGATAGGAACACGTGCAAAGGCGTCATAAAAGCCGCCGCTTGCAGAGGTCATAGGGGAACTGAAACAGGGGCATCTCCAGGAAATTTAATTCCTTATACATCAACGAAGGGATGAACTGAAACGAGTGCTTGTAGTGAAGACGAGGATGCAGTAGAGAAAAATAAAATGGAAAAAAGACCGTTCCATGGTATAAACGGAAGTATCTTTCAGTGCTGATGAACACTGGACGACCAACGCGGTGCAACATGTGGCGGCGGTGCACTTATTGTTTTTATTGAGTAGCAGTAGGAAGATAAGAGTGTTCTTCGGCTGAGAAGGTGTCAATTGCCTGGAAAGCTCGACGGCTATTAAACCAGTAATCGATGGAATGTGGAGCGAAAAAAAAAAAGTAAAGAAGATTTTTAACTTTTATTTTAAGAATTATTACTTAGGGAGAATTATACAAGAGCTTTTAAGTTTTCAAATTTTAAATTTATTAAAAATTTATTTCTAAATGCCGCTAATTGAAACCTAAAACACGACCCGATTTTATGTCGGGATATACGATATATCGCTCTGAGACAGTCCGAACGCATATTTGCAACCAGAACGAACGGTAAAAATAAATGTTGCAGATATGCAGTCCTTGATTGCACAGACTTTTCACGATCGGCACCATCTGATAAATGCCACCAACTTTGGTTGCCAAAGGATGCTTCCTCGAAGGCACAGAAAGTATTCCCAATGACTATGATAATAAGAATTCTTCTTCTTTCTTTCTTTCTTTTTTTTTTTTTTTTTCTTGGTTGCCTCGTTCGGTTCTTTCTCACTCCCAGTTCCCCTTCGTGAAAAACCGCGCTTAATCTGCTCAAGGTTAAAATTGTCAGACGCAATCTCAGGTCTAACATCGACGTCGTAACGTGTAAATTTTCCCGACTAGTATTAGGTCGGGAAAAGAAATTCTTACGAAAGAGATATTCGCACGCGTCTTTCGCAGTGTGTTGCATCGATATAAGGACACTGAATACCGAGTAGTCACATCGAGAAAAAAAAAAAAAGATCATAAAGAGCAGTCACAGCAGTAACCAGCATTAGTCTCCACTCGTGTGCGAGGCCCAACTTGCTGTGCCGTTGCAATTAGACGCTCCATCAAGTCTCAGCCTTGAGCAGAGCGCGGCAGCCACACACTAATGGCATGAGGCTGCACGCTACAAAATAACGAGAATTCTCTCCAAAATAACCACCATCCCGTGACAAGCAGAGGAAACATAACGACAGATGCAGTGTATCGCTTGACAGGCAGCAACACTACCGGCCCATTGATGCATCGTCGTCAGAAGCCATCCCGGTTGCAACGTCTTTCCTGGAAGAAAGGGAATTCCGTCGATTAAGATTGCGCAGCACAAACCGGCCTTTCTCTTTTGAAGGCCGTCTTAGGTGGTTGCGTCACGCATAATCATCACGCCGAAGTCGCCATAGTTCGTCACACGCACAGACACACACAGTCTCGGAACCGTATCCGATCCGGCAGCAGCATGTGGTCCTTTCTGGTCGCCGGTCTCATCTTCAGCGTCGCCGCTCCTTCAGCAAGTCAAAGAACGAGCAACGTACTCGACGAGCACAAAATGTGAGCAATCCGTGAATGTTTCCAAAAGTGTACACTTGTTTATCACATGGAAAGTGGAAGGTGGGGTATCTGTTCTTCACATCTTGCCGGCGTATCTGGGTCAGCTTTACATTGCGGTGTGAAGATGCTGATACAGGTTCACTGTCTGGTCGGGTTTGTTCGCGGGCCTGAGAATCGGCCCTGTGTTGTGGTGGGAATTCGCCTAACCCGTGGATGATTTTCCAGTATAAAGTCGCGACTACTTCTATTCTATAGGAAGCAGAATTACCGTCGGTAATTGGTGTTAATGAAGAGTTTCGCATCCTGATGTTGTGGATCACCGTTCTTGCAAGTTGCTCACATTACATCGATGCTTGTCGACCTACCTGGTACCCATCTCTAAAATGAGATATTTTGGGATATTCTAGCCCACTACTTTTATAATTAAATTTAAAAAAATTAATACAAAAAAAGAAGAAGAGCAGGTACCGGAATCTTAAAATCTCCTGAAATGGGGCAGGTGTACCTGGGTCGATGCCACAGGCATGCCAGAGTTATCGCCAACATGTTGAGCGAAGAAGGGCCAAAAAATCACTTTGCACTGCAAAACTGTACATTACATTGCTGAACGTGTACCCCTCTGTTAAAGGCGCTACATTTCAAAGATACTAGCAAAAGAATGACATTTAAATACTCGGAAAGCGCCTTGATTGATGTCCATGACAATGAAAAACATGAAAGGACCACGCGGCCGGCATAGAGAGAGCTGCGTTTGTAGCTTCGTCGCGTAGTCTTTTCGCGTCACGTTGTGCGCACGATTTCACGTCGGTGGGAGCGAGTGGGGCACAACAAAGAACTCTCGGCAGCCACGTATACGTTTCAGCTGTCAAAACAGTCTGCAATGCACGAGATATGGCTGATGATGATATTTAGTGATTACATTAGTATTCATATGTGTGTATTCGACAAAGAGGAGAATTATTAAGAAAGTGTAATATATAAAAGGTTTGTATAGAAAAAGTTGAACTACATCTGTAACTGCTGTACTAATTGTTTCAAATACATTTGTAGATTTCAGCTCGGTGTACGACGTCGTACAGTGCAAACAGTGTCATTTTTTATATGTATGTATGTGTGGTCTGGTAAGAAGGCTTCGTAACTCATAACGAAAACCTAAACGTTATCTTTATTGTATGGCGTGTTACCCTGTATCAAGCCATGTGTCTTGTGTTGTTGCTAAACTGATGCAATTAAACTACTGAACGCAATAATTGAACTAGACAAAAAGTAATGTAAATAGTAATTCGGCAACATGTTGCACTGTCCATTGCTGCTTTTTTTATGTTGACGTTTTAAAATGTTAGCCAGGCAAGCTTATACGCGCCGCACCTGCAGCTTGATGTTGGGACGCGTATTTTTTATTTTCATTTTTATTTTTCAACGCATTGTTTTCGAGGAGGAAGCTTCGGCGCGTAAGACACGCAGAAGCATCACGTGATATTACGTGGTTGGGGAAGACTGGCGAGGGGAAAACCCTGGTAGCATTGGCAAAGCCATGGCGTTAGGAGGAGTTTGTGAATGATGTAGAGCAAGGGGGCTAAAAGGGTTTAGACGCGATAGTCTGCAGTGTCCATTCAAAATCCAAGCCGACATCCATTACTTGTTCTCTCCATATGAATCGTGAATTATCTTACGTGGGTCATGTATCAGCAAACCAGTTTGTTGTGACTTTTAAGTATAGTCAGCTTAGCTTTGTATAGCCCTGCATAGTATAGTATATAGCTTCACTAGGTACCGGAGTTTTTAACACCTAACTAACGTTTTCAATGGCATATGTAGCAACGCACGTCGCTTATCGGGTTTACGCGTTGCGCATGGGAACATGCGTGCGTGTTGTATAACAAACATAGGACAGCCTCAGGACGTTTTAAAACGCAAGATCTTGCGAAATCAAGAATAGAGGTTGGAAAGTTTCCACAGAGCTAAGGTGGGTCGCACAGAGCTGCGATGAATGGCTTAGAATTCTACCTTTGAGTTCGCAGTTCGTGAATTATTATCCGCAAGTCCTGTTGCTTGTCCCTTCTTTTTGTAGTCCGCGTTTTAACTTCAATTTAGGAAGACTGATGACAGCAGCTCGCACACTTCATCTCGCACACTTCAACATGATGCATATCAGTTTCTCGGGCATTTTTCGCGTGTAAAATATTCGAAATATACAAACTCCACCGAAAAAAGCTCGAGTTCAGTCAAAACGTACCAGAAAACAGACGACACACCGGCAGGCTGCAGCGCTACCACCACCAAGACAAAAAATGAGGAAGAAAAACAAGATGAAATAAACAAATATCGTCAAACGTTTCCAGAGAGAAGTTCTAAAAATGCGCATAGCCTGATCAAATATACAAAATTCCGAATCGTCGCACGGAGTATTCAGTGGTATATCTTAGTCTTTGGAGGCTTTGTAACAAGATTGCATCTTTTACAGTGCGAAATTTCATTAAACGAACAATAGCAGTAAGTTCTCCAGGAATTCATGGGACGTGCTATGACGCAACTTGGCGACTTAAAAGTATGCGAAGAAGACTATTCAAAAAATTATATATATAATCTTTCTAATAATTTTATATTTATTGTTTATATTATAGTTAACTTGTTTAAATATATATTTTAATTTGAATGGTTTACAGTTCTCCGGTACCATATCAAACACTTGCAGCGTCTCGCTTTTGCAGTTGCCGTTTGCCAAGTGCATGCCGGGGAAACATTCCGCAATGTGTCCCACCTGCATGTACTGACGAGCTACATACCCAGCTTTATTAGCTATGCGGAAAAATGGTGCATTACAAAAAACAGCAGCAGATGGTGATGATGAGATGAGTGCCCTAGTCCACCTAGTAGACCACTATGTGTAGGTTACTTCATATTACCTCATTACACAACAGTATCAGGTGAAAATGATGACTTGCATGAGAAACATGCCTGTATAGATATGTGTGTTATGTATATGCCATGGTCTAACTCGGCGTAGAAAGCATAGGGAGTCGACGGATCCTATGATAATCCGTGGTCCGATATCCGAGCCCCAAATCGAATCGAAGTGCGACTTTTGAACCGAGAGCATTTTACCAGTTTCCAATGCGCACTGGTAAAGCCAAAATCGTAACAATATGAGGAGTTTCATACATGCGCACACCCTCCGATGGTATGCCGCATAAATAATCACGCAGATGTGACACCTTATTTCATCAGAGAGATCCCGGTAGGTGAATTTTGATCGGTTCGCTGGCGCTCGCATCACCGTCGGGCTCGTTGTGATTAGCTACGCCCCTTCTCTTCTAGCTCTTAAAAGCAAGCAAAAACCACAGGAAATCGCTCACACATTTGGTGTGGGTTCAGAAGGTACCACGTGGTGAGTCTGACTCAGTAGATAGTATACTACCTCTGGAACAGGTGCGGCTATTTTATTTTATTTAAATATATATTATAAAAAATATATAATAAACTTTATTTATTTAAATACCCGAAAGGTCAGAAATTGGCGTTACATGGGTAGTGGGAAGAACAGAAAAAAGAATGACGATGGCATGATGCATTTTGCCATGCCAGAGACGATAGGCTACACATGATGAAAAACTCTGGAGAATGCGGCAATGCAGGGTTTTTCATCGTGTCCAACTACCAATTCGTCTGCGTTCTACCCCTTTTACGGTAGCCTACCCCACTGCAATATGTTTGAACATGAATGATGATAATGATGAGAAAAATCTAAGATTCAAAGCTACAGCCGCATTAGAAGACCGGTTGTGGACAACAAGTCCTGCAGTGCGTACAGAGCTCGACAGTGCTATGCTGGGCAGCTCCAAGGCCTAATCAGGTGCTCCAGGGCGAAGGGCCTCTCGCCCAAGCAGGCCAACTGAAGTTTATGACACGCGCGAGCGGCATGTTTCGCAAATTCCTTTCGACCACCCAACCCAACCTGGGACAACTCATAGTGGGACAACCCATAGTGGGACAACCCATAGTGGGACAACTCATAGTGGGACAACTCATAGTGGGACAACTCATAGTGGGACAACTCATAGTGGGGCAACTCATAGTGGGGCAACTCATAGTGGGGCAACTCATAGTGGGGCAACTCATAGTGGGGCAACTCATAGTGGGGCAACTCATAGTGCGGCAACTCATAATTTCAAAACCTTGTTCATTACCCATTCAGGATTTACCAGGACTATTTTCTCATTTATGTCTAATATCATCTTAATGTAGTTTAACAGACGCAATGTGTATATATGTGTGTGTGCGTGTGTGTGAAAGAGAGAGAGAAAGAGCTGAGAATGCCCAGCTTGGGCGTAGCACAGTCTTTTATACAGCGGCGAAAAACTACTAGAAAGCACTGAAAAGGTCGAAGGACTAGAAGGTTCTGCTTCCGGCTACCTGCGGATAAATCTCGACAACGACAATGTTACCGGGGAGAGTGAAAGGCAAGCCCACGTGTCGTATTCCCCCAGTGTAAGGAAATCAACCACGCCATTCCCACGGAAAAAAGCTACGTGGACCTTGGCCGTGGTTTCGTGACCAATCCCGTTATTTCGACAACGAGAAGTTCGTTGGCATTACAGTATTAAGCGGGCCAACCAAAATTCTCCGTTTGTTTCGTTTATGTGCCATTTCTGATTAAGCGAGTTTCGATTAGTGAGAGCTCACTGCACACACACACGTACACACACACATATATATATATTAGTAATAACAGTATAGTATAAGCCGACTGAAGAGATTTTAACGAGAAGGTAGTACATTAGATCGCCTTCCGATTATAGATCTGGTGAGTCATTACGACTACACGTAGTATGTTCATTGAGAACCGGGTCTACTCGCATAAATAGAACCTGTGGTAATATAAACTGTCGTCGCGGAATAGCGACCTAATTAAAATAATAACAATAAACGTGGAGGGCAGTCGGTTGATGCGTATAGAATAACAGGAGGATGTTAATTCTGACACAAGATGTTGAAATCAATGAATCTGATACTGCCCCCAGAACTGTCTTAAACCAGAATCAAACACATGCCTTGGTAACAGTATCCTGCTGCTTTCTTTCTTTTTCTTTTTTTTGCGTGTGTCTTCGGGAATCGTTACTTGGGGGAATTCTGTAAAAATACTTGCCAGGATTGACTAGGACTGTTTCGCAGAAATTTCCACGCTACTAACGTTTCAGTGTGTTCTTTTTCACAGCTTTCTTACCGACTTCTTTTCAACAAGTGAATGGCCAAAGAGTGGTGTGCGCGACTATCAACACGGATCTGTGAAACCCCAGCGTCTTTGCCCCTCATTAATTATTAATATGCTGGGCACACGTTCCCCCTTCTTGTGCGTAACGTGTACGCTTTTGAAGATCTGCGGGTGGTGCTTACTCACTCCTTGAGGCCTGTGTGGTACCGAAGCTTCCCAAACATTACAAGTCCGGCGCTTTGCCAAATACGATCCACTCGTAGGATAAGCTCTCGTGAACTGTTTAATGTTAGAATGCGCAGGGCATGAGATGCGTCTTTGGCGACATCCGTCTGCCACAGACACATATGTTCCAGAAAAAAAGCTTAGGGAACAGGTGAGCGCTTCTGAAAGGCAAATATGGCGGATATGCTTAAAAGAGTCTTGGCGTTGTGGAAAGGGAAGACGAATGCATCAGGAGAGATAAACAGTAATTAAGACCGACTGTGTTAACAGTTTAGTCACAACTGAACATGGCGCATTGAACAACACTTTTTCGTTGAGTCTAAACGAATAACTAAGTGAATGATGTAATTGATGATCTTAAAATTCCGTGCACCGAGCATCGAGGCGTCGATGAGAATAAATGCATACGACATACTGAGGTATACAGGTACAAATTGACCATCCTACCCAGGGGAGGGACATTTTTCCTCCCCTGTATATATATACTTGCCATACCGTGCGAACACTAGGCCGTGAACTCGACTAAAATCGTTCCACCAGTAGCAGAGCCCATGTTCGGAGGCTGGGACACGATATTACGCTTCGCAGAAGACAGCCATCGATGCCTAGTTACGAACTCAAGGACTGCGGATACTGCGGATACTGCGGATACTGCGGATACTGAAGGGCTTGCATGGATGGCCCGACTTTCCGCACTTTTACACTACCAGGCGCCGATTGATAAGTTTTCCTTGTATACACTGAGGCTTGAACCAGCTTCTCTTTCAGTCCAGGCACACAGCTATAACTGCAATAATAATGAACTCAGGTTGTAGCTGTAGCGCAATAAAGGGTAAAAAAAGTTCCGAATCAACATCGCCATTACCTCTATTTTAGGTCACGAGCTAGTCGTGATTGTCCCTTGTTTCCTCGTCTTGAGCTTTTCAGATTGTTTACATCATGTACCAGTATAACCTGCACCGTGCAGCTTCTTTTTTTTTTTTTTTTTTTTTTGTTATTCAGTAGATTTACCTTAACATATTCGTACATCACCACTGAACTGCTTCTTTCTTTTTTCGTTTTTGTATTATGAGATGAGTACTCCAGTGCTTTCGTTTTACTTATTCGAAACCGTAGCGTGTGTTGTCGTTAGGCAGGAAAGTTCAAAACACACGTTAGGGGAAAAAGCTATCGAAAATAACCTTTTTATGGCGTTTTCTGATCGGCTGAGTTACGTATATATGTACATATGTACTCAAACTGATAGCTCTGAGAGGTGGAGCATGCAGGGCGATACTGGTGGACACTGTCTTCCTTTGGGCTGAAAGGTATTCAGCGTAATGGTGTCTGTATGTCAGAATAGTTAACCAAAGAGGAATTCTCGTTTCGCCCTTTCCCTTGAGAATGACAGGAAACAGTTATGTATCGTTAGGGGTTGATATTTAGGCCATGTTACTAAATGATAACGCGAAAGAAATCGCTGAAAAAGCTCTGAAGCTTATGGATTACCGTGCCAGGAATCTATCCATAGTGACTTTCGAAACGTGTCATTTGGAGGGACGACAACAACGTACAGTCTCGCACGTACTTTCCACTCTTACACTTTTCTCCCTCACGCAGTCATACGACGCAGCGGCATTTGGTAAACATGACGTTTTAGTCCGTAGAAAGCCTGTGAGCTTGAGCGACGAAAATGACGACACACAGCTTAGCTATGTCTGTGTATCTTGCTTTTCGTTGCCCAATTTCAGGCTCTTTACACAATGAATTTCGTCTACCAGCCTTCGCCCGCGCATATGCTATTTTATCAGTATCTTCGTCTCGATTTGCCGAAAAATAGTGAATAAATACGCAAACCTGGTATGTCCTACTATTTAGAACAGCGCTTCGAGAATTCAAAATGCCACCTCCTGAAGTACAGGTCCTGAAGACGTGGCGCTTTTATGGGATTCCCCACATGTCTGCTTCAAGAGCTGACGCCTAATGACCGCGGCGAAGAATACACGGGTCATACGAACGCCCTCCCCACTGCTTTATAGAGCACCTGGCCACTTAAACGAAAACAATATTTGGCGGAAAAATACGCTTGGCATTGGTCCAAGTGTTGCAGTCGTCTGGTACCGCGAACACCCGGAGGCCATCCTTCATAGAAAATCAACAAGCCAATAAAATCACGCACAGGAGCATCACCTCCTTCTCTGAGATCGTGCACTCACCCAGTCAATGATGTCACAACAAGAAATGAGTTTTTTTAAGGAGGACGAGTAAGAGTGTTCGGGAGTCTTATTACGATTTGACGGTAACTCTTTCAGTTTGAACCATCTGCTGTTACAGGGGACCATACGAGCAGAAATTGACATGCTTAGATTTCAATGGTGACTTGCGGTGATGATTAAGCAAACGGCAACATTTATACGTAGAACTGATAAAATATGCGCAGATGAGCTGGTGGACGAAATTCATGGCGTAAAGAACCTGGGCTTCGGTGACGAAAAGGACGATACAGAGACAAAGAGCTCAAACCAGCAGCAAAAGTTTGCTGCTGGTTTGAGCTCTGTGTCTCTATATCATTCTGCCGGTATTACTAAAGTACAGAATGCAGAATGAAGCTGAGTTGGGTTCGATACTTTGAAGTATTCGACAGAATTCCTCGAATACCTCCCGACACATCCGCGAAATATCGCAAGCACCGCGGTTGTCCCTTCGTGGGACGTCGTGTAGTGCAGTGTAATGCAGCATGAGATAACCCTTTGGTCGGTAACAGACAGAAATACAAGCGATGCAATAAAAGGCACCAGGGGCTTTCACAGCCTTCATTTTGTACATAGCCTCGTAGAACACCATGATGGCTGCAGACAGTGAGTGCTGGAATGAGTGAATAACAGCGGAATTCTGTATTAGGCCACTGTACTGAAGTAGCAATGTAAACAACGACGGCACAAAAATCCTCTTAGGTAACCTGGAGGTCTGAACCACGAAAGGAAGCCCTAACGACACCAAGACCGTGAAGAGGCGTGGCAACAGTCACCAAAGTCTGCAGAACGAAGCCTCATAAAAGCCCGCTTTGGAGTCTCCGACGATGACCCAACAGTCTACAGACAGTACCATAGGCAATATCATAAGGAACATAAATGTTGTCCGCACGAAAAAAAAAAGATGTTTGTCTTTTTCAGGGTTATGTCGCGCTCGTTCTTTGTCGTGTACTTCCATCGCTGTCTTTTTAGCCTAATTTTAACCTTAACGCTCCTCTCTCCACTTAGCACACAAGACCTGCTCGACCTGAAGCTGTTGGGTCTCCGATTGGAAACTAAACTGACCATTCTGGAAAGCCTCCTAAACCGTGTGGCCGCCAGTGTGCCCAGCAGCAGTCAGTGCCCGTCCACGCCCCAAGTGGAGACAGAAGTCGCCACCAGCGACACACAACAGCGCATCCTGCGTTCTCAGCAGGCCATCATCGACATCAGCAATCGGAACGCTCAGCACTTGGAAGATCTCAAGAATGTGGTCCTCACGCAGACGTCCCACCTGGCCAATCGGTCGGACCTCATGATCGGTCTCATCAAGTCTGAGCTCGTTTATCGCCGGCCCCAAGTAGCGGAAACTGCGGACACGTCGCCATCACGGCGTCACAACTCTCCAGTCGACAGACATAACCTGTGAGCTGCGCTGTATGATGAAAAACAAACTGACACAGAGTCGAACGTGTGATATACCCATATCGGATACCAATTGAAAGTGAAACCTCGACAAGGCTGTATCCGTTTTGTCAAGAGAGACTTCAAAGATGCATAAAATGAAGCGCACGATTGTGCTTATGAGTCTCGAAAATCGTGAGAGATGTAATGGTCATTGTTTAAGAGGAAGGAAACTGGTGGACCGATTGTTGTCCTCAAGTCTCATAAACATATTCGTGCGTGCTTTCTTACGGAGTCGGCGTTGTTAATTCTACTTAGTTTCTTCCACAGCCTGTAGCTATAGTAGCCTGACTGTTGGCACATCGACGCACACTCGGACACTTCGATTCTCTAATGCAGCTCGCAAGCTTGCATGACACATTTTCCCATCTCTACGCTCCAGGGTCGGCGCGGAGGCAACAAAACGATGGGGAAACTTTGCCGGTACCGGGCACAGGGAGCATTTTAATGGAGAACTGAAGACACAAGAGATATTGCACTACCTTCTCTCGCCTGTACCACCGTTGCTTTTTCCCTCCTTCTGGCGTCGCCTCCCTTTTTCTCTCTGCTGGTGCAACGGGCCGCCATCTAATCTGACCGTATCTTCCACTTGCAACCCCCCTAGTCCACACTCACATTGCTTCGTTGCGATCAGACCTGGCGGCGAGACACGGTAATAGTTCCAAGCAGCATGGGAGAATCGCAAGTGACAGTCCTGGACGTCCATGTGCCAGCGTCTAGGCTACAAGAGCATATTTTGTCCCGTGTAAAACAGTAGAGTCATACATTTAAAATATGATCTGAGTGTCATAGGCACTGAGACGTGTATAAAAGATTTTACAGCAGTGTGCGCGTAGTAATATGATGTTTCCTTACCTCTTCAATTATATCATGTCAGAATATATAGCTCGTTTTAATTCCAGTTTCGAAAACCGAATGAGTAATTCGAAAATTTACTTTCCTGCGTATAGCCTCTGTGATTAGTGATTACGTCAATAAGGCGGTGAAAATGTATCTGTCGTCCCCGTCGTAAATAAACTGTTTTGGTGAATATTTGCACTAACGGTTTAAATGAGAAGATCGTCCGTGTGTATTGTAATCCTGTACATAGGAACCGATTCCTGTCTGTTCGTTGATAATGAATTAATGAGCAGAGACGAAGTACCACTGGGGCGCACTACAGAATAGTTTTTAAAAGATCATGTGCAGGGTGACCTCCTAAACCTGTAAAAAGTATCTTTCTTCAGTAATAGTAATCTTTAGTATTTATTTTGAGGGTATCTTTGCCATGATGGACGTCAAGTTTCTGAAATTGTGTGAAATTGGCCAGATGTCTTTTTTTTTTTTTTTCGATATTTTGGGCACGTGGAGAGCTCTGTAAATGATAGTTTTCGTCACCGCCATGACCTTAAATTTTCCAGGTCTCTTGAGAAATGTTTTTGTGCAGTGTCGTCATGATATGAGATAGAATTCTCTTCCCAAGAGCACTGTTTCTTTCTTTTCTTTTTCTTCTTGTGAAAACTTCGTATAGAAGAAAAGCGGAAAAAGCCGTGAGGGGAGCCAAATGACCCCCCTTCATTTCACTTATTTTCGTTGTGCTGCAAACCCTATTTTGTGGCAGATTGGGGTACATTAGTTATTTCTCTTATGATTATGGCAAAGGTGTCTTCAAAGTAAGCTTAGAGCACGCCATACCTTTCAACCATGACAGACGATACGCCGTGTATCTACTGGGCGTCCAGCTAATATCGTTCAACTCTGAGCCCCTTGCGCGAAGACACCGTCGTGTTTATCAGCCGGCACATGAGTAGAAGTAAAATATTAGTCAAAGCTCTGAGGTGTGAATCAGAAAATCACTGGCCGTCCTGAGGCATACGCGTCAGAGGTGACTCCAAAATTCTATTGATTTCGGTGCACTTTAAAGAACCCTCAGGCGAGCAAAATCGAATGATGTTTTCTCACGAAGAATTATCACCAATATTCTATATTCTTCCGCGGGCCTTTTCACCCTTAGTCAAAGACTATTCATGAGCGATAAGACAGAGAGAGAAAGCCTACTGCTTTGTTTTGCAAGGTGCGAGCGAGGAACCCCCTCAACGGGGCTGGAATAAGCTTCACCACTGACAGAATCCTATAAATTTAGGCAAACTGATTGGGTAGATCCAGGTGTCACCCGAAATCTTATGGGCGCTATCGTATTATTTTAACCGGCGGTCGAAAAAGAAAAGAGCTAGGTTGTTCGAGCTGTCCTTTTACATTTGCCTCAGGACACCCCGCAACTTTCTTGTTGACACCTCGGTCTTTATATCACTACTTTATTAACCAAAATTTCGATTTGAACCTCTGTCGTTTTAGACATCAGTGAGTAGGAGAGAGGGAGGGATAGAGGAAATAACCATGGAGGAACACACTCTAAAAACAGATCTTCACCGCATAACACGGTGATAACCAATCGCAGTTCCGAATGATAACTTTCAGAGACACCATTTGCCGGGAACGGTGGGCGTATGCCATTTTTGTGACACTTATGCACGTGGCGTACGGCCACCGGTTTCAGCGAATCGGGTCAGTAAAAGATATCATTCGGAATGGCGATTAGCCATCACCGTGTTATGCGGTGAAGTTCTATTTTTAGAGTGCAGAACTGTTCCTATGCGTGCCAGCTTGAACAATAGGAAAACGCCAGCAACTTCAGCTCACAGAACTCACTATTCCATTTATTCTCTCATCTACTATATTTGCATAAGTGATCATATTCTCTCAAGCCTTAACAACACGTACGCACACTGCTGTTCTGCTTAAGTTATAAAGAATCTGAACGTGTGAGACCCTGAAACCGCACCTGATGTTGGGCGACGTGGAACAGCCCTTTGGCATGAAGCCCTTCTTTTCAGCGCAGGTAATTGTAGAACGTATTCTTATGTTGTATATTCTCTGCTTCCAGGGTTCGATAGGTTAGGAGACAGTTTGGGTGATGCGTTCCCCCAAACAACAAGGTACAAGTTCTACGTCACTGTTCCTACATGGCCACTACTGCGAAACGCATGGATGTACCTGAGTGAACGTTCGAAAACAAATTAAAAGAAAGTTGTTATTCTAAACATATTCGTTCAATCTCGCGGGAACGATAAAGCCTATATTGGGCTGGGACAATATTCACCGTAGATAATTGCAACTTTGTACGCATTCTTGCCTAACTGTTAGCAACAGAGGGAAAACAGATATGAAATTGTTCCTACTTTGACGTATAGGACACGGATATCTGAAAGAGTAGTAGTTAATCTTTGCATTAGCACGAGATCCTTGATCCATTATTTCTGCCATTTCCTCAAGGAAAAACAGCCATCAGTTTCAGGAATGAGTATTCATAGTTGACAGAGAAGTCTGCCCTGCGAACTATAAAGGCGTCCTAGCAGTATATCTTGTAGTGGACATGGGAACGTCTCATGCACTTTTCTACAAAAGCCATTGATGCATGCATCTTCTACATGGATGAGACTTTCCGTAACCTGTGTGCATCCCTGATATGCACACTGGAACGTCATTGCACGGATATCTGAACATGTATGGGACGGCTATAAATCAAGCAAATCCGTGGGTCTGTATGGTAGGTGGTTGATCCCCTGGTGATCACTGAACAACTCCATGAACCTACCGCTGCGGCACAGGAGGGTAACCCCAAGGCTTAGTACTCCCTTACCCAGTGATCACGGCTACAGGGCAGGAGGACACGAAAGGACAGGAAGCCAAAGCTATCTAGGCATACGCCCCTTATCTTCACAATGTGTTTGACGCATGTGTGCCAAGGATACCGTTCAAAGAAAAAGGGCAATCAGAATTGCCCACGGACGCCCCCCTCGAGAATTCAGGGAAAGAATCCAAGTCACGTGCCCCCAGTTCCACCATATCCCGACAAGAGCACATAAAAAAAAAATTGCGTTCTGCGCAGATGATGTTAACTGATTGTTATGTAGCGCAATCAGAACTATTCAGAATCAGCAGGAAGGAGCGGCAGACAGGGGGGTTAGTATGTATAGGTCGGTAGTCTGAGGAAAGTCACAAAATACCTCAGACAGCATAGCCGGCAGTGGTATTCGAACCCACTACTACCCAGTCTGTGATATGAATGAGCGATGCCCTACCCTAGCAGCACAATGTACTAAAAGTCAGGTGCAGTAGGGGTGGTCGTCAGGTGTCTTATCTGTGTGTTGCTGCGTCTCTGACATGTTGCGAACTACAGACGCAACACTGATCAATCTGACCACCCCAAATGCACCAGACTTTCGGTACATTGTGCTGCTTTGGGTACCTCTCCCAATGTACAATGGGTTCACTTACATGGGTATCATGGTCACAGCTTGGGGTTTGTTGAGTGCCGAATCGGTGCTGTGTATACGGTCTTCCCGTCAGGCGTAGAGGCCAGTGCCACGCCAAAGAAACGACACATCCATGACCCTGAATTTTCACGGCCTTTCAATTCAGAAAAAAAAAAAAAGTGCAATAAATAGACGCTACAATAGACGACAATACAACCCTAGAAGGGAGCAGGTGGACATAGAATGGCGTTCAGTGTTCCTGCATGCGCGGAACAAAAAAAGGAAGCTGGAGTTTCCAGATTCCTTATCAACATTCGCAGCGCACATTAGGTGGCTGACGCTGCATTTCTTATCTGTGAACGACTGACGATGATACAGATTACGAAGGGACGAATGACAAGCACAAATCCCGGAATAGCAGCGTGCAACCGTGTGGTGGTATTCTCCGTCAGCCCGCACCTGGCCCGCATAATTGACGTGCAGCCGTACGCGTCATCTTACCGAAGGATGTGACACAGTTTACGGTATCTCCTGAAACTGTTTCCATCGAAGGCACATATAACTGTGTACCATTTCAATAGGATACAACAGAAGGAAACACACCAGGAGAATAAGAAAGTGAGTGCCAGGTGACGATCATGTGCTGTACGTCGTCCAATACGAACACGGCGGAGTTTAGCTCTTTTCAGTGTTCTTTAATACTCTTCAAACACAAGCTTATTTTGTACAAAAGTGGGCACCAAAAATGTTTTATTTTTTACCTATTTGAATACTGCACGTACTGTTTTCGAAACTGTAATGCAGTAATTCGGGGGGATTATTGCTGGGCTAAAAATGATGAAAGCAAAATCTGTAAAAACTATTACTGCCACAGCAGCCTAGACTACAAATTAGGGTAACGCGAATACAAATGCACACGTTCTATGTGCTTTTCAAATATCAACACAAAACAGTCATTGTTTTTTGTTTTTTTTTTAGCAATTCAATAAAGGGATGAAGAAGCTTATCTGGTTTTGTTTATACAAAGCAGGAAAGCTTGAAATCTGGTGCAAAGTGAGATGCATACAAACACATCTGTGGGACACCAGATTCCCCTGCGGTAACTCTGGTGAAAGAACATAAGATTCCATTTCAGGGTTAGAATTACTCGGACATCATGCTTTTGTCAGGACCTTGCAAATGAACTGGGAAGAGAATGGCTGGGATAGCAGTGAGTAAGTCATGGATTTAATCCACTAGCAACAGACCACGATATTCTACTTGTTAGGATACATGCAAGCTAATCTAAGCAGCTAGAAACGAAAAACATGCAGTAAAATACGTTTTACATCAGCATTGAAATGCATGTTACATTCCAGGGCTGTTAACAAGTCAGTGTCAATTGAAAACAAGGCAGAAAGTGCCACAATATAATTTCCAAGCTTTTGTGGCTCAAAATTTATTTCACTGCACCCAGTTGCACAACGAAGGCAACACGTATGTCATAAACAGAACGACAACGAATGCCCAGGCACAAAAGTTAGCTGAGTACATTTATTTCTATTTCCAAATATACTGACTTACAAAAGCATTTAGAAGCATAAAACTAAGCCTATAAGATGCATAGCATGGAGCAACTGCAGTACATGAAAAAAATAGGCATAAAAGTATAACCAGACAAAAGTATAACCAAACACTTTGCAACAACATAAAATCTGTATAGCAATGCGAAATATCCTGAGGTAGAAAGAAAAAAAAAAGGAAAGCTCTATGATTCCACATGCTTCATTTACATGAGCCATCTTGAGGAAAATTTGGGAACGGTTTGTAACAGGAGCCAATTGTTCCCATGGTGCTCTGGGTCTATTCATGCACATGTACAATACGTTTGTAGCCCAACATTGTTTCGTCAACATGTGGACTTCGTTTGCTGTTATCGATACCCCTCGATTTTATGACAAGGAGAGAGTACCACATACCAGTCAGTTGTTGTAAAGATGCCCCTATGCTCCTTGTTTTGACTGGCTGTTTAATACTTGCACATCTGTTCTCGCTATCCCCCACACCTCTCAATGTCTACAACTTAAAAAATTTGAGTCAGTGTAATGTTACCAGTATTGTTTCAGTTTTGCCTTTTCTTAATTTAAAAAAAAAAAAAAAAAAACTACTGCTGGCAGTGCAGGTATTTCATGTTTTTGTGCATGGTGTCATTTCATAAAATGCGTACCAATAAAAAGTCTCCTGTAGATATCACTCAACGTTATTTACTATAATCGTTAGGAGTTAAAATAGTACAAACCATAAAAAACACTCTAAAACATACAGTACAGTCAGATATGAGCAAAAATAAAATAACTAAACAAAGCTAATGATGTGAACCGTGATGAAGTCTGAAGAGCTATCCTCGAATGTTGCAATTACATTGCCAAAAGGGTTACAACAGAGCAGGTGCTGAAGCACAGAGACTTTAAGTACGATGTCCGTTTAAACAGAGGCCATCAAATCATCACCTCTTGCTCCCGCAACCTGAAACAACACCACACAAAAAGAGAAGCTATAGTTGTACGAAGCCGAAAGAAAAAGGAAGTCCCGAGAGCTGGAGACCACAGCCTGAATGAATCTCTTGATAAAAAAAAGGAACAAAAGTATACGCACAGAGTCACAAGAAGGAGACTAAAATGGTGAATAGAGCATCTAGAAGCATCCTTCTCCCCAGTGACGAAGAGCTGCAAGGGCATCGGCGAGGACGGTGCACCAGAGTTGTCGTTCTTCTTTTGTGTCCGCAGCCAAATGTCTCGTCCCATTACGCCGTTTGTCCAGGGCAATGGAGTTAGGTCTGGCACATTCGTCGCGCGACGCTAGACGGGCATTCACATACTCGCACAGTTCCAGGTAGCAGATTGGCTCCTGATGGAAATTAGTTGTCAAGACCGTGACCGTGCTCCACGAGAGAAGAAGAAATTTATTCTTGGGGCATTCAGGGAGCTCACCCAACTTTTCTGCTTGTCAGTCATATTATGGAGTAAAACTTTGTCTTGCCAAAACTCTAGATACAGTGAACAAATTCGACAGTGGCGTGCAATGTGTTTGTCATAAAAGTTAACAAAAATTGTCTACAGATACTCAGAATTGTCGAATACATATGGTCATATAAGGTCGGGAAATTTCAATAGGCTTAATGCTAATCTTGATGGTCGTTTGTAATGAGTTCATTATAAGAGGGGTTGTTATAAGCGGGATTCACTGTACATGTACAGGTATGGGACAAAATAATAGGAACACCTGTGAAAAATGCAATTTTTTGTTAGTAAGGCGTTGGGCCACCCTTGGCCTGAATGACAGCTTGCAATCGATGTGGGATTGTCAAATAAAGGTCTTGAACAAAGTTAATCGGAATTTGTACCCATTCCTCGTGCAGGGCCGTCTCTAGTTCAGATAGTGTGCATGGAGGAGGAAACCGAGCACGGACTTTGTTCTCTAAAAAACATCACAAAGGTTCAATGATGTTCAGATCAGGTGACTGGAGACACCACGTTAGATGTCCCAATTCGTCATCATACTCCTGTAACCATGCTTGAACACAGCAAGATGTGTGAACAGGGGCGTTGTCATCTTGGAACACAGGACGTTCTCCCGGAGAGAGAGTCTGAAGCATAGGGTGGAGGTGATCTGCGAGAATGCTTCGATAATGGTCGCCTGTGATCTCAGTACAACAAGAGGCCCCAAACCACGGGAAGATATTGTGCCCCATACCATCATAGAACCCCCTCCATGCTTCACGGTTGGAACCAGGCAGTCAACATGAAGTGCTTTTGCCGGTGTTCGCCAGACGAACACGTGTCTGGTGGTCTGGAATAATGTAAATGATGATTCATCAGACCAGATGACTTGTTCTCATTGCAGTTGTCTCCAGTTTTGGTGGTCTCGGCACTACTGTCGTCTTTTCATAGCAATCCGCGCCGAAACTAACTGTCTTGGAATAGCTGCTCTGCCATGAATGTTCGCAGCATGCAACTCCCGTTGAATAGTTTTCATGGATACGGGGTTCTGAAGGTGGCTATTCATCTCAGATGTTATCTGCACCAGTGTAGTCTTGCATTTTCCGGCGACTATCCTCTTCAACACCCGTCTATCACGGTCATTCATCTTCAACTGTCGTCCGCTGTTGTGCTTCGTAGAAGACACCTTACCCAGGTTTGCATAGGCTGTTGTAACCCTTGTCACAGTGCTCCTTAAAACACCCACAAGGTTGGCTGTTTTGGACACGGACGCCCCAGCAAGGCGAGCTCCAATTATCATGCCTCTTTTCACATCGGAGAGGTCGGACATCATAACGCTTTGCTGGGAACAGAATTTTCTGATGCAACTCTCACACTGGCAAATGCTCTACTGATACCTTTCCTTCTGCCACCACTAGGTGGCACACTCTTGCGACACGTGCCGGCTGTTTATTGGACGGTCGAAGGAGGACTCATTTTTTGATGGGTGTTCCGATTATTTTGTCCTATACCTGTAGTTACTGTAATCTATATCAACATTTTTACACATCCAAGTGCTAAAACAGTTCAGCCATCTATTCTGTTAAAATCACTGGTGAACAGAAGAGACAACCCAAAACAAAAGTCTTACCCGTTGTCCCTCGTCTTCTGGGTAGCTCCAGCAGTTGATTCGTGGGCCTTGAAGCACACACCACCGTCTGTGCCATGCCCCAAAGCCACGCACCTCTTCAAATATAGACTGCAAATATAGCCGCTCGTTTATCAGTCACATACTGCTACTGTGCAGAATCAACATTGAAAAGAAAAAACGTTGTGCGAACTACAAAGTGAAGCACTAAATGGTAGCACACTCACCAAAAATCCCTTGAAATGGTAGTCGTGGTCCACTGTCAGTCTTACTTGCATCATCAGTGTGCCCTCCAGTGGAGAGTTGTCTGGCACCTAAGAAAGCAAACACTGTAAATGTATGCACCATACAGATCTATGCCCCACAAGCACAGCTTTGCAAGAACAATGCAGCTCTCCCTAAAACAGTTAAAACATAGCAACAGTTTCAGAAAAGAGATTTCACAAATCACCTTGTCCAGGACGAAGCTTCTATGGCCGCAGTTTGAGCGCGTCAGCACCAGGGATCCAACGAGTCCAAAGCTCGGAGTCCGTATGGTGTTCTTCACCACTAAGAAATTCAAATGCCACACGTGATGCATCAAGACATTCTCGTGTGACTGCAATGCCAAACTCTTAACAGGATGCGCTAGCTACGTGACCGTGCGAGCTAATCCCACAAATCGTTCACTCTAAACGCACTGGGTCAAGAATTTCAAAAAGAGCAAAGACTGAAAGACTTTCCATCAACACGGAACCTGTATGACTCACCGGGTGACACCAACTGTTTGGAGTTGAGCTTCTTGGCTTTGGGGGTCAGCTTCAACTTTGCACTGTCCTATGACAAAAATCAGAAAAAAAGGGGGCACAGCGGCCTTCAAGTTTGTTAAAAAGCATTGTGCTTCCAGACTAGTGCTTGTGTGACTATACTGCATGCCCTAAAATAATGCACAAATTAATTAAATTTATTACTGCACATTGATGGAGCACAACTAGCTCCTATAGAGTCAAAAAGACTGTGAGGCACTGACCTTCCTAATATGGTACTTCTGGTCATGAGGTACAGTCTCCCTTTGAGTTTGCTATAAGTACAGGTAACAAACATATCACAACGGGAGCCACGCAGTTATGTCATATACACATGACACAATCTTGTAAATACTAAATCCATATGGCCTCTTACCTGACTTGAACCGGGGCTTCAAATTATAACACAGTGCTTAGTACACATCGAAAACAAACTGACTGTTCTCAGCAGTCGTGTCGAGTGGGCAAAAGCACCTATTTTTTTGTTGGCCGTGACTAATTAAAACTGATTTGATGACATCAACAAGCTAACTTTTTAAAATCCCCTGATCCGTGCTACTACTCACCAGAGCGTAGACAAGGAAAGACACCCTGAAATCCGGAGCCAGGTCGCGGAGAGCCATGTGGTTGCTGAAGCAGAGGGAGCCGCGCGATACGACAGACTCCTCGGAAGTGGACATGAGCTGAGTGGCACGCAGCTGACCGCCCTCTCGTATAAGGCACACAAAATGATGAACGTCACCCCCTGCATCAATTCTTAGTCAACGCCTGCCTCCCATGTAGTTCAAAGCCCACCTAACTTTCCCTGCAACTGTGCAGCCAGAAAGTGTCTCTTGAGCGGCAGCTGCACATCGCCCAGGGTGAGGGTCCCACCACCTGCAGGACCTGCGGGCGACCCGAAGGCTCCCAGGGTCTTCAGCCGCTCTACTTCCCGTAGACACGCATGTCTACGCTGACCTACGGAGATCACAAATAGGAAGAAGAGAGGCCATGTAACTTCGAGGATGTGTACTCGTCCCGTATAAGGCCTACTTCATGTCACCGTGTTGTTTCTTGTACAAACATGATAGTTACAAGAAGCACAGATGCTTACGAGCCTATTCCCCTTTGGTAATGAAGCCAAAGTACTCGTATACACGTACAGACATTGGTACAGCTGGAGCCACAACGTTCGTAAGAACTTTTGGGCATGCGAAAATATGACACACTGGCTTCTCAGTGAATGTGTTATCTTACAGGTAAGATCACAAGATATGATAAGATGAGGGACGTCCCTGTACATAGTCCTTGAGATGAAACAAAATTACCCTTACTTGCAAGCAGGAGCAACCTCTCGCCTTCAACCTGCTCGGTTGAGCCCATGAACTCGGGAGTACACCTGCACAGCTCGAGAGCCTGGCTTGCTTGTGCCATCACCACTGCCTGAGCTTCCGCTTCTTGCTGCAGCGCCTGATTCACAAATAACGTCCCAAGAAAAAGCCACTCATGAAAACACTGTAAGCGTCAGTCGACAGATGAAAAACTCTACCGCAAACAATATTTATTCGTTACCAAGCCTTGTACCGACACCCTGGGCTCAAATTTAGAAATCTAAAGGACAGACGAGGATAACAGCACTGCCCCCACAGAGCACTTTCCTCTCACCCGTATCTTGGCATGGACATCCTCCTCTGAGGCTACGGGTTCCCTTTGGGGTTGCTGCACCCGAGCAGGCGCCACCACTTTCGTCGGAGTGGACGAGGATGCAACGGTGACCTTCTGCTGTCTACGGTACATGCTCAGAGTGTGAGTCAATGCCTGTCCCTTTTCGGGTGAGACACTCTGAGGCACGCATGGACGACCTGACGTGCTGCCACTGCCCTTGTTTTCCGCGGAAGTCTTGACGGGTGACACGGAGTAAGAACAGCTGGAGGACTCTGACCTGCAAGAAACGGGCCTTTCAAGTTGTGCCACTGTCGTCTGGCGGACTCCTAGAAGTGTCTGAGAACATTTATAGAAGCCAGTGCTGACACAAGGATTTCAAGATGTAACAAGACAGGCACCGAATATAAGTTACAGGTGTGCGCATTCTTCTGCAAGATAGACATGACACCTTGCTGACCTTGACTCACAAACAACTGAAGACAAATATCACGCAACAAATCACTGTTAAGCTAAAATTTTATGCCCCTTTTGCGGTGTAAACAGCACGGAGAGAACTGATTTAGAACCGAAAGGGCTCACCCTAATACGTCATCAAGTGGAGGGAGCTCAGGATACAGCCTAGAAGCTGACACACCAGAGGGGGCAAGCATCACTTTTCCATTGTCTGCCTCTTCCTGTGGGTGGCAAGCATGGAAACTGTTACATTAGAGAAACTGACAAAAGTTTGACCCTTTCGCAGTAGGGACTGCTTGCAAACTGCCTGTTTGCAAGCAAGTGCTTTGGCTTAATCTATTTATTCGAATACAAGGAGAGCTTCTTTTTTTTTCAAAATCTGCTAGCTGAAAGTCACCCCCCCCACCCCGACTTATACATGAATCATGTGCAAAAACTCTCCAACAAGCGCAAGGGTGGTCACACGGTCCTCCCAATCTTCAGCCAACAGCCATCAGTAGAAGGCCCTCCGAGGTTTCCGTAGCTCTTATAAAGCGAGGTACAGAAACCGAGAAGTTAACTCTAGTTTCGCCTGTTTGTAGCTATGTCACCAGGACAATGGCAAGCAGATGCATGTACTATGACGCAGCATTCAAGAGAAAGGTCACACTCAAAGTAGAAGCCGTCTAGAACTGTGCTCCGGGACACCAGTACAATGTTCGTCGGGGATTCGCTTATATCATGAATGAATCTGGTCGGATGGCGCGGAACTAACACCAACACAACGGCTAAAGCAGGCATCACCAGCCACGTCGAGGACCTTGTTGCAAGGGCCTTCAAATAGTGCTGCATCTCCAATTCACTCGACAGGACAGAAGAGTGCCACAGTGACAGAGAAAATGTGGAGAGTTCAGACGATGACCATGAATGAATCCCTAGGTCTTGAAATTGTGTTTTTTCAGTTGTGTGTTGTCACCAGCCAAGGTGAGTTGCATACAGAATGTTGCCTAATATTTGTGTACTTTCATTTTTTAAATTTTGTGACTGCAGTAAGAGCACCCTCGCCTCAGAATCGTGACCACCCGATATTCGAATAAATACGATACATTGACACACACTGCTCAGTGTGCGTTTTAGTAGAAACTTGCAAAATAATGCAAATGGCAGAAAGACTTTTTTTGTTTTCAGTACTGATGGTAGCGCGAGGCTCACCACACCTCGTCCTCAGTGGAGAAGTTGAGTGAAGACTCCACGATTGCTTGCTGCTTCTCCTCCTCTTCTTCTTCTCCTTGCTCTTCTTCCGGACCACTGTCCTCATCCTCACACTCAGAATACGAATCATCTTCTTCGCAGTAGCTTCCCTCCTCTTCTGGGCCACTGTTTTCTGACAGCTGTCGGAGCAGTAATGTGCAAAGAAAATTTACCATCTTCACTAAGACCTGACCAAAATACATGTGGTATTCAAAAACTAAGATTAACAACGGGGTCTATGAGGTAGCATGCACTTAGAATGTTTAAACTTAAAGATCACCCCACATGTAGAAGATAGATGCAGACGGGAGATGGACAGGGCGGTTTCTGTGTTTGCACTGTATGATAATATCAATGAAGACTGTGCAGGTTCAATTTCAATCAACACTGAAAGCCTGTCGATGCCGTAGAGCAAAACCGTTGAGTGTGCAAAAACAGAGCGTCGTACAGTTCAGGCAGACATTGGAAAATCAAAACACTGCATACACACACAGACAGGTTACTTGCACTATACACAATGTGGGGTAAGAAGGTGTAAGAAACGACGATGTTTAAGGCTTTCTTCTCAATGATAGCATGTTACGAAACACACGGAACAAGTACGGCCACGAGATTCTGGGTTTTCTCAAATTCACTGTATAAGGATTAAGAGTTAAACTGCCAATGAACCAGATTTGTGAAGAAAATGTGTTTAACCCGAATCCAGTTTTAAATTTGGTGAAATCGAGTTTAGCCCAAAATAGTCAGACCTTGGATGTTATGCAGCGATATATATACTATAAAATACTGATTTTCCTTACATGCGTAATCTCCTGGTTTTGCAGAGCCAATTCCTGGGAATGAGGCAGGTCACTTTCACTCTCGTGAACTTGCACCTTGTTCACTGAACTTCCCTGATCCTGCCAAGACTCACACACATTCTCCAGGGCAGGGACAGGAGCGGGCTTAGGCAAAACAACTCTGCGACCTGTGCTCCTCCGTTCTAAAAATGCAGTAACAAACAAGAAAATCTAAGTGGAGCAAAATTTTAAGCATAACGCTTGACAAGTAGCGTGGGTAAAAGACATGAACAGTGCACAACGGGTAGCCTCAGCCCACTACCTGCTGCAATTCTTTTCCAATGTATCAAATTTCATTTAACCTCCCACAAAAATTTTGAGCAGGTCATTTGACCCTAACCGGTGCAATGCCCTTGCAAAAGTGAAAAACTGTACTCACTAGCGGGACGTCCGAAGCGGGATTTTGCAGCGTCCTTGGCATGCGCGGCTGCAGCCTGCTCAAACAGCGCCTTCCTCTGCGACACCGACATCAGTTCGGGAGCAGGGGACGGGCACGGGGGCGCTGCTTTAGCCGTGGGAGCATCAAACAAGCCCCTACGCTCGCGTACGGACAAGGTGCTAGGATCAGGTGTGCTCGGCCGAATAACGTTGTGGTTGGGTTGCTTTACAGAATTAGCCCTTGCAGCTGCTGCGGAAAATGATGTTTCACGCACCATAAACAAAACGTTGCCTTCAATAAAACATAGTGTTAGCTTCACTTGTTTTGCAACATTTGTTGCTAAAATAAGACACTATAAATACCCTGTTTGGCTGCTATGAATGCAGCTGCAGAAGCCACTGCTGATGTGGCAACAGGAGCTTCCGGTCTTGGCACTGCTCTCGCCGGTTTGGGTGGTGCGAGAGTAATAGACGTGGTGGCCACCTCAGTCTTGGGGGCAGGAGACGAGGGCCCGCGCGAGGAAGTGGGCGGCGGAGGAGGGGGTGGCGGTGGAGGCACAGATGCGGGCGCTTTGTCCTTGTGGTCCTTCTGGAAGGTATACGTGAGCTTGGACGCAGAAGGGGTCTTGCTGAAGCCCTGGGCCTCCTGACATGAGACACATGACCACAGGGCACATCACTATTCCATGCAAAGCATGCATGTGCAGCTAAAGTGGCTACTTTGCATGCGGGCATGAATTTACCTAACGTGCCAATTGATAAAGCATCATCCTTTTGGCTGGATAAAAAAAAAAAGATGGTGCACTATCATCTATGTTGAGCTCCAAGAACCTTGAAAGCACAGCAAAGCATATAAGAAGAGCGAGAGAGAGAGAAAAGAAATGATGACAAGAAACACGAGGACCATCTGCAACAACGTTGTCTACAGAAGTTGCCTGCCCTGTACATGCACCTGAGCTACATTTTATAAGCCCAAAAACTTAAGCGACACAAAACGAGATAACATCAGGGAGATGACAGAGCAAAAACAGGTTACTCAAAGCAAGCATGCAAAACAGCTAGGCGAGACAAAATGCAGAGCCTGAAGCAACTTACAAGTGAAGCCAGTACTTTTGGGTCCCATCCCTTTCCAGATTGGGCGGCTGGTTGTTCTTTATGAGCGTTAGATGTCTTGGACCTGAGAGCAGCCAGGCCCTTCACCTTTGGCTTTTCTTCCTCAACTGTTGTTGGCTTCGGCGCAGCAGACACTTTTGTAGAAAAGTTCTCTTCTTGCCCTTCTTTTTCTGCAGAAGATCATTCGCACGAGAAGAAATCACACTACAGCATTGTAAGGCGACAATTCTAGACTTTCAAACAAAACCGTGCTCACTGTCCCACTAAGGTCAGATGTTATACAGACTATGAAATACTACAACAATATGGCATTACCATGGCACGTGAAGCCTGACATCACGAAACAAGTCGGCTAGCGCACAGCCTTTATGTCTCTGACGCTTACATTTGCTACCAGCAATATCGACAAAATGTTGGCAAAAGACTCCAAAATAGGCTTTCATAGGTTACAAGAGCTAACACTTACCATCAGTTTCAAACTCACTCCAAGCTCCAGCACGTAGTGCAGCCAGGCCCCTCGGTCTCTGTTCAGTGAGGTTCTCCTTGTCTTCTGACAGGCATTGCCTCTTTGGTGGGGATGCCTTTGTGTTGCTCTTAGAAGAAAGGTCACCTAGGAGAAAGACAATGCATGTTGTCACATATGCACGAGTAAGACCCACAGGCAGGACATGTAAATCGTGCACTTAATGCTACCCATTATCAGAATGAATGATTACAAAATAAAAAATGGTATCGAACCTAACAAATAACTGAAGTGCCCTCTCAGTCAAACACACATGCCAGTCGTTTTCAAGAGGGAAGCATAAAATTTGTCTGCCCTTTTCACAAGGTTCTCACCACGTTTATAGTCGTCAACGGAAGCAGCTGTGGCCAAAACGTTGCAGGAACGCTTGTACAGCCCAGTGTCCACTTGTCTCCCATAGTGACCGAGGTGCTCGCCACGATTGGCTGTTCTTGCAGCGAGCCTCTGAACAAAAGAATTGACCAGAAATAGCAGGTAAAGCATCCACTTCTCACATTACTCCAACTAAGTAGAGCACACAATA
This sequence comes from Ornithodoros moubata, assembly GCA_029532675.1. Taxonomy (NCBI): domain Eukaryota; kingdom Metazoa; phylum Arthropoda; class Arachnida; order Ixodida; family Argasidae; genus Ornithodoros; species Ornithodoros moubata. The sequence goes on from JARGYV010086755.1 coordinate 29,061, forward strand.
AAGAAGTGCAACTCTTTTTCTGCTGGTGTGTACATATACTGCAAGATTTGCTCAAGTATACACGAGAAGTTTACATCTGGGCAGCAGCAAACAGCAACCATACAACTCTATGTTATAACTACAACTACAATATGCGGAGTCAAACCATATACTCAATATTCGTAAATCCTTTTGACATTCGAATCTGGAAGCAGTCTGCAGTAAAACTTCAAATACCTGATACCTTTTTTTCTGTACCAATTAAGGAAACTGTGCACTCGTTTTAAGGTAGAGATGATTATGAGTGCAGAGCAGTGTGCCTCATATTATGCATGAAAGTATACATATATATTTTGTTTTGACTGTGATTAAATACAGTAGCACCTGCTTTAGGCATTTAACTTTTCACCTTGTATCGCTGCACCTTTACAAGTAATATTGCTGCCCAAATTCTCATTCACTTGATACTGAGGCCTATTTCCATGGCCAAATAAATCATACAAACAACTCGAAGTATGTTGGTTGAACACAGAACAATCTGCCATGGCACTGAAGCCCTGAGAAGCCGCTACATTAAGCTGTGACGTGTGGCAGTGATAAGACTGGTTAATAATAGTAGTATATGATTATTCACTGACACAATGTGCCCCTTGCTGGAAGCAGTTGATGCTTTGCAGGTCGATTGTGCCTCTTTTTCGTTCACGAGAAGCACAGTCTCCACGAAATATCAGCTGCTCTCATTTGTGACTTTTTAATTTACTGGTAATGGTAATAGTCCTTTTGACAGCCCAATCACGTTATGTGCTACAGCAAAGAAACACAACGGCACTGCAGGAGAGGAACGGCATAGCAGAAACAAAGGTATAACAGTGCAATAAAATCAGGATATAATACAAAATAAGGCACTACTGAACAGAAGGTTAGAACGGCGCTTGGAGCACACCGTTAGTCTAAACTGTATTTAACTATGAACTTTTGGCAATAAATATATTTAAAATTTGCAACACAAAGACTTCGACGTAATGCGAGCGTAGAATTGATTCTGGATGGATTTCTGGAGCATGCTCTACTCAAGAGATACCCTATGAACAAAAGACAACGGAAGACGGGGCAACGGTTGAAGCGTGTTCAACTTCACTGTTTTTCTGTAGCTCAGTATATGAGCATTGTATTCAGTTGTTGCATTTGCCAATGATTGCCAGGACCATAATGCAACCATACCCTGCACTCTGAAATGCACACATAAAAAGACTATGAGCCATGTGGTAACGGATTCAGATGGTTGCATGTATTTGCATGTATTGCAGTACGATTCATATGATTTACATATACCAAGCAATACATTATTGTGGAATGGCTACTGGCATGCACCAAAGAGCACTGAAAAGCAAGAGTGCAAAGGTGACTTCAATTTTTGAACGGTTACAAACTTTTGATATAGCAGGACAGGAAAGGCACTTCCACTTGTCCACAGTATGCGGTAGTGGAAGCATCATTTCCACCATTCGTACTGTAGTTTTCGAGCACAACGACACCCCACTGATTCCCCGTCAGTTCCCTTCTAAGTGCAACTCTGCAGGGACATTAAGTGCCAACTCTGTGCGAGATCAAAGCACATTCTATAGCGGCTGCACGATCAAACAGACAGCTGTAATACAAAGCAGTGCAATAAGGCTTCCGGTATCATCTTAAACATGCGTTCCTTGTCGCGTTCAAAACGCGTAGGTGTTAAAGGCAAAATACGATGAATGCCGTTGCCCCTGTATGGTCCGCAAGTTTAGAGATGTTTGCTAGCAGTACACAATGCTGGAAATTCTCCGTGAATGACATCTGACTGCCGATTTAAATATTTCAACGCTTGTACATATTGCACAGCAACGGTTAGGCCGTTTGTGGGTGTGGCTCGTTCAGACTAGTTTTCTCAGCACTCAAAGAGGAAAACATTAACGGATAGAATTTTCTGATCGTACCTGTAACGAAAGTATTCCACTTTAAAGTCACAACAGGTCCTAATTAGCATTCTACGTCTGATTATCCCGATACCTTAATGTTTTCGCCTCTGTGGCCCCAACAAACCCAGGTTAGTGCATTTCACACCTTAAGCTATAAAACGAATCGAGTGCGCAACGTTAACAGTGCGTATCACCCTGTTTCCGAAGTTGCAAACTAGATTAGTTTCCCTGTGGACAACGGCGAACCTCTCTACGAAACGCTGATTTTCATGGAGAATTGACAAATGGCGTTTCTTGCGTAAACTTTGTTACAAAATCATAGAAAAAGCAGGCTAGCATTGGGTGTATGGGAATGATGCCACAATAATACGACGCGAATATCACAGTTCACAACGGATGCACTGCAGATATGTTTTGCAGTTTGTACGACATCTGAAGAATGTTCTTAAACATAGAAGCGTATTTCTTCAAGATACGTGTCTTTGTGGCATTTTCTTACCTTTGCATAGCTATCGATTTCGTCCATATTAGGCAAAAACACGTTTGTTTCGTACACACAATAGACAGCGACGAAGCCGGTACACTCCGATTTAAACTTACACTTTCTTTCCGCCGTTTGAAAAGGTGAATCTACGTAGCCTCTATCATTTCGACGTAGCTCTACCTTCGCTCCCGCGCCAGAAAGTAGTTCTACAATTTTGTGTACATAGTAGAGTTGTTAAGTCATGCAGATGTAAAGTAATGAGAAATGTTTACTTTTAGAACAAAACCAACTGAGTTTACTCATACATTGCCTCTTTAAACAAAAACAAATTAGGATGGAGGTAAATTTTAGTAGACTTGGAGAGCCACAACGGCCGCCGCGCACTGGTTCGCTGTCGTGATTGGACGATGGGATAGCTGGGTTTTGAACTGATTTCAACCTCCGGCGTTCGCTAAGCAATAACTGCGAATGTCACAGTGTGGTGTACCCGCTGTTGTGCCAAAATGTTAATACTCGTTAGCCTTACGTATCCAATGGTGTGTCGTTATGTGGGCCCTGGCGGAAAATCAAAATGTTATAACGGGGCCTGAACGGGGCTAATTTTGTGGTGCACTCCCCAGCGACACTTAGGTGAAATTTTTCGAGGAGTATGGCACAGCATCCACTGGACAAGATATTGAAAATAATTCTTATCTTGAGGTAGAATGAAAACATAACAAAAATTGCAATGACACTGCCTGCACGCGCTGACAATCGTCATCCAGAATCTCCAGCTCCCGCCGTCTCCTCAACGACCGAGGTAGTCGGGCCTTTCACTAAAGCAAACTGACAGCAAGGTGATTAGCGCTGATGTTGTCATTACGTAGACGCCTCCTCCGAAAATGTTCACAGTCGAGATGCATGGTGTCGTAGTGAGCACGACGAGAGGTTTAAAGGGTCCGTGACATCTCGTGGGTCAACTGTTTGATTTTCATTTGCAGTGAGAGTCCTGAAGGCGATAAATGACACGCATCAATCTTACCGCTGGAAACGTCACCGTTGTTTTTTAAGTCAGCTTCAAAAATACCTTTCCTCTCGCCGAATGCTTATTCATGGAGGCTGCCATATTCTAGCGTAAATGCGTAAATGCCACCAGCAAAACGGAAACGAGATCATGGCTCGTGCTACGCGTGCTACAGATTTCTGGCTACTGGTGGCTTGAGGGCGCGAATCACCTGTATGCAGATGGCCCAAGCTCGTCTATTCTAAGCGTCAAATGCCGGCGGCAGCCATCTTTTGCCCTAGGTCGCGCTACTAAGTCGCCGTGCATGTGCCTCCACAGCGAATATGCGCACAATATTTTGCATAAGATAATACAAGCTTTCAAAAAAGTAAAACTTGTTTTACTTTTTATATGGCGACTGTTTCCTAAAAAAAAAAAAAAAAAAGAGAGAGAGACAGAGAGAAGGATATAGCTGAGCAGACGAAAAATAGATAGCAGACGCGCGCCAGAAACGCTCGCAGACGACAGTTCTCGCTCCGAGCTTTTTGCGTGTGCGTGCTTATACCTGCCTGAATAAAGTCATGTAAAGTGCTACAGGTTTTGAAGATACGACTATATTGTGTACTGCGTCTTCGTCCATGTAAGTAATCCTGAAACTGGCTTTTCTTTTTTGCTTTGAAACAAGGGGGATATTTTGTGGGGCGTCCACGTTTTCCAGTTGCAGCACATGCTGTCTGCGGAATCTCGGCCGATATCTTATACTGAACAAATATCGTTTCTGATCAATGATCGTTCATATCTACCGGAGCATGTGAAACTAATTTCGACCTCCCGTATAAATTTATGTAATACCAAATACGGCGTGAAACTCCCAGTGAACTCTAAGCTCCTCCAGGATAAAGCTTGTAAAATAATATCAGCGACTCGTTGAGTCACATTTGCAGTATAGCCCGCTGCTGTAGAAACATTTCTTTCAAGGACTGACAACGACAAAAAAATAGATTTTTCTTTCCTTTCTTTTTTTCCATAAGCCCATAACGGTCGAACGCAGGAGAACTGACGGAACGCTGCCCCATCGGCCAATCAGCAGCCAGATATATGACATCATGCGCAAGGTCCGCCTGTTGGCATCACCGCATCACCTTGCGGCGCACCGCGTTCGTCTGCGTCCGTCGTAGATATTCGTTTATATACCTCACAGCAAATCTGCGTATAATACTATACAAGATTTAAAAAAGCAAGTTTTGTTTTTGCTCTCTAAAATGACGACTGTTTGGTGAAAAAGAGTAAAAAAAAGTTGTTTTACCTGAGCAGACGAAATCCGTACACGCGCGCCGTTGCCATTCGCAGACGACAGTTCTCGCTCAGAGCTTTTTGCATGTGCTTGTATCTGTTTGAGTGAAGCCATGTAATACGCTGCAGCTTTCCGAGACATTACAGTTGTATACTGCTATTTCGTCCATGTGAGTAATTCTAGAACTGCAGCTTTATGAAATAATTGTGACATTTTGAGAATTGCCCACTCTTTGTAGTTGCAGGCGCCTGTGGCATGTATCTTACACCCAGCAATTATTGTTTCTCTTTTGTGCTGACATTTCATTTCATACTTAAAACGCTCCGAAGAACAACGTGAATTAACGTTGGAACGTATATATCGAAGTAATTTATGCATGGCTGTTATGCTGGAAAGGTGTGCGGACCCCGTTGGAACCAGTCATATGTCGTCTGCATTCGAGTGTTCTTTCCTGTTGGCACAGTTTTGTACATTTTGAGCACTTTTTATGTGATGAGGAATGCAATTGTATATGTCACGGACAACAATGCGTACTATTGCGTGTACTACGTCTGCTCTGTAAATACCACTGGCATCAGCTGTTTCATCATTATCAATTACAATTACATTAACAGTGTACGAGATGAATCGAAGAAGCAGACGTGACTGAGGACGTGGTCGACTTCACTGTGATACTGACTGGAACTTTAGAGCAAGTCAAGGAGCACCAAGGGCGGAGGACGTGGATGCTCGACTGCACATGGCATTCCAACGTGATATCATATTTTGTGGGGGCAAAACATAGTTTTTAGATCCAGCCAGCCAGTAGCATTTAGAA
>JARGYV010086763.1:0-11636 GCA_029532675.1 Ornithodoros moubata
GACAGATACTTGCAAAAAAGAAAGTTCTTCGATTGGTGCACCCGTTGGCGAATTATTTAGCCCGGGGATTTAACTGAAACACCCGGTATATGTATATAGGTAAAAAAAACAAGAGATAGCAGAGGCGAGAATAAACAAAGTCGTTACTACTGTAAGCGCCTTCGAATATTGTCCTATCCGGGCCTAAAAAAGAATCTTGAATCTGAAGTCTGGAATGTGAATAACTAATTCAACATCACCACTGATTGGTCCAGACTACCCACCGGAGAAGAAAAATAATAACGAATGAAATTTAATGGTTAGAGAAAAGAAAAGGACGGAAAAAGAAAGCAGTGAACACAAACAGATCATTTATGTCATATTAATGCGTGCAGACATGTAGACATTGTAGCAAATGAGCAGGCACTTTATAACGTTGTGGTCCTCATTAATTTTCTACGCAGTCGCTCATAACCCCTTCCGCAGCACTGCCGACGAAATCTAAGCGAAAGAAGGAAGGTGGCTTGAGAAAATGACAACTTTTGTTACTGTGAAGCTACACACATGATAGATAAAGTAAAACGAGGCATCGTTTTCTCCCAGCATTTTGTGGGTTTTCCAGCCCAGTTCGTGTTAACTACCACATGAAATGGCTGAGCCTATTGTAAAAAGTCACAACGCGTATACGCTTAACGGCGCGGACAACGCGGTACGCCTCCTGAGGGGACTATGTTGAAACTGCCGTGCATAATGGATGAGTCACCCTCCCTTACCAATTTATATTCCACTGCTGTTCTTCCGTCTCTTCAGTCGTTTCTTGTGCACTGCAAATCGTAATGTCAGCAGTAATGGTGCTCCTTCAGGAGGATACCATTTCCTCGCCCATCGTTTCTAGCTTGAATGGGTTCTTGGTTCTTGCGAATTTCTGCATTTGAGGGCTTTTCGCCTCCCGTTCACTAGAACGCGCACACACACACACACACATACAAAAAAAAAGTTATTTCCTCGCAAAAAGGGTATACCATATCGGTATCAACATTTCCGTCGTTCTCTGTTTGTTCTTTCACAGCATTTGTGAATGCAAGAATCAATCCTGCAGGACAGCACAATTATGTGTTATTCGAACGCATGCTTGGCGAATTGTGCAAAACTTCGAACTTCGCCTGGAATGCGGTACCTTCCGGGAGGATTAGTGTGGTTAATGGGTGAACGGCGAACTTCGCGCTGTTTAACTCGATTAACACTAAATTGTAATTCAGTTGTAATTGGATTTCAGCCAATGACTCTAGTAAGGCCCAGGGACAAAGCATGTCCGTAACTCACCACCTAGGAAGGAAAAATTTCATGCAAAACATGAACTCGCAATACTTCGCGTATGCGTAGGTAGGCAGCAAGACTGACTTCTCGCTTCTTCCGGCACAACCATGCATGCATGTTCTCAGCATTTGGGAAAAATAAGCAATAAAGTTCGAGCACTAAAATGACGTCACGGCAGACGATGATGTCTGCCTAGACAGAAAGAGACAGAACGATCTTGGGTGTGCCAGATGGTGGGGTTGCAACTCTATACTCATTTGATAACAACCACCAAATCTAATAGAGGAGACGCTGTAACAACAAACGCTGTCCGCAGAAGCAGTTCTGATTGTGCAGGTGGTGTTTCTTTATTTTTTTTTCGTCATTATTCTCTCTCTCTCTCTCTCTCTCTCTCTTTCTTTATTTTCCTTCCCAAGCAGCACAATGCACTGCAGGTCAGGTCAGGCAGGCAGGCAAGGCTGGTCAGGGGCGGTCGGGTTGATCAAGATTGCTTTTGTAGTTCGCGGCACGTCACAGAAGCAGCAACAAACAGATAAGACGACCACCCCTGTTGCACCGAAGTTTCACTACTTTGTGCTGCTACGGTTGTTGCTGTTCACTTGAACACAGTGATCACGACTAGACTTTCTGGATGAAAAGACTGCGAGACCGTCTAGTCGCTTTCAAGCACCGGAAATTCCCGAAATTATTGCGAGGGAGCACAGAGAAAGAGAACGACGAAATATACACGGTAAAGAAGATAGATTAATGCGCAGAAGAAGAAGATAGATTCATGTACGAGAAGTACAACACATAGTACGCTCTACTTGTAGATTTCTCGATACCTCTTTAAATTATTATTTTTTTTTACTTTCCTCAAACACTCCATCCTGCCAACAATGCCACTTCTGGGCATGGGCTTCTGATGCAAAAGTTGCTCTGCAGTCACGGCTTTGAGTAAAACGACTTCTCCATGCCCAGACACGATCAATTATGCAGCCATTGCAAACCTTTACCCTTTATCTCTTCAAGTTGTACAAGCAATTTTTAACAGCTCGTAAAGAAGTGAACAGCTAGATCCCTCCGGAGTGGGAAATCAGTTTGTACATATCCACTGAATAACAGGGAAATAAATTAGTCTGTGTCTTCTTACTCATGCCTTCATTGAAGAAAGTGGCATCATGGACGTCTAAAAACAAAGAACAGTAATGTTGGGTATTGTGCATGGTGGAAAGAATACTAAGGAGAGAACATGCCACATTTCCGGCTGAAGTAAACGTGTGGCGGCAGTCACTGCTGGTGTACTACATCACTTTACGCGAAGAGCCAATAGAGATTAAATAATCGTGGGCGTCGCCACTTATGTTGGGCAAACAAAAGCGTGCATGTGGGGGAGGGCGAGCGAGGCCAGCTTCTAGGGGAGGGAGAAGGTTTCTTTGCCCAACAGACATGGCGACCGAAGAACTTCCGGCTTCTCAAGCGCAGTGACAGGTGGTCTTCTTAGTATTCTTTCCTCCATGGTATTATGTCGCCCTGTCCCCCGCAAAACAAAGAAAAAGAAAAAAAGTAGAGTTCTCAATCAAGCAGTGTGAAAATGACAATTCACTAGCTGATACAAGTAGAAAGAGCGACCCCTTGACTCACTTCACCATGTTGTACTTTCACACTGAGTTAATCCATTAATCAGATTTAGGAAAACGGCAGTCCCAGAACGTGGTGTTTCATTGCGTAATTGCCTTTCACGCAATTCACTTGGCGGAAGACAACAGATGGGACCTCTTACTGCGAAGCTTATGCCTTTCATTACCTGCACGGAAAATGAACGGTGAATTGTGTCGTCTTTTGTCTCTCGACTTCCTGCACTAACAGTCTTTACAGCAATACTTTTTGAGGAGCTAAAGATAGCCAAAGTCGATGCTTTCTGTAGGAGACACAATGAGGGAATTAAGTAAGCAGTTTGGGCTTTACTTTGGAATATCTTTTCTGGTCCGCACTGGCACTCCTTGAGCTTTCAGATCATGAGCAGAAGTGGATGATGTGGACAAGGAAATTATAACAAAGGATCAGACATAGCACGCGCATTATCTATGCCCCCAATTGCAATTTATCATGGTATGCTAATAACATGTAATTTTTATGATACTTACTATTTTTTACATACACATACACCACAGAGGTATTAGCACTGAAGGTTACCACCATGATGGCCCTACATAGTTGGTAGTAGTATATCTGCAGACATGAGTGGTGCAGTTGCAGAGGTGAGACTTGTGAGACTGTAGGTGTTGTTTTGGGTTCACTCTTTTTTGGTCAGCGGAGAGATGAGAGAGTCAAGTTTCGTCGGACACCTTGCACAGAACGATCTCGAATAGTCCGAAATGCTCGGGACATATTTACATTTATTTACGTGCTTTTTAAACTGTGCTGATAGTCAGCATCAAAACAGCTCTTACAAATTGCTCCCCACAGTCCGAACACCCCTCTCCGCCGCTACCGCCACTTAAGAAGGCCAAAACAGGAGCCAAAACTCCTGCTAGGGGCCACCAGTCGGGCGACTTGGGACCAAAGGGGTCACGTTCTTGGTGGGACAAACTTGGTGGTCGTTGGCAACGCTGTAAGCCCCTCGTAGTAGGTCTTTCAAAAGGTTCCGAAGAATTATGGTTTATTTTAAGTACCTAAAATATAGCAATTTTTCAACTGTACTTGATTTCCTTCTGTTTCGTTTTCAACCAGTTATTATCATTCTTATATGACCTCTCTTTTGGAAGATACGTTAACGACAGGGCTACTAATGACAAAAAAGTTTTTTTTTGCATTTTAGTTCCACCGAGGTATTAATCTTCGAAGGATGAAGTGCAAGCTGAGCTCGCGCCTTCTTATGCGTCTTTTCCAGATGAGCCACCAGCGGTGGCACGCAGTTATAATTTGTATTGATGGATGACTGCATGACTACTTTATCAAAGGAGTCCGAAAGGACGGACCGATAACGACAAACCGACTGGAACCGATTAACATGTCATTAAACCGATGTCACATCCCGACTGAGCGGTAATAAAGGACAACAGACGCGAAGACATAAATCGTGACGAGAAGCGTAAGCTTTTGCAATGGAGTCGAGGAGCAAACCTGCTGGGTTAGAACACGTAACAACGCCGCAAAAGCAGGACTGGTGCGAAAACGTAATTTTCAAGTTATTTGCCTGGTCATCCATCCCTGGTGGTGGTGGTGGTGTTACTGTTTCGTCAAACCTGCCTGCAGACTAGACTCAGGGCACTTTCAACACTTTAATCGGAAGGTGAGCATACCAAGAGACCCAAATGAGCGATTTTACCCTACTCGCTTATCGAACACATGGCCTCTTTTTCTTCTGCAACACCCTGCAAAAAAAAAAAAAAAAAAAAACATGTTCCAATTTTACAAAGGAAGGATCTTCTTGAAAGTATGAGGAGAGGGAGCGATGCTCGAGGTCACATCTTAAAGGCTGACGTCTTTTTGTACAAAGGAACATGAGACGACCCGACGGTATGAATACCAGTATAAAAATAACCACACCAGTCTGAATTATGTACAAAAACGAACCAATGGCAATTACAAGACCGAGTAGTAAATACTGAAAACGTATTTTAGAATGGTAGAGAAAGGGACCTGATCACGATACTAAAATACCAACAAAGGTGTTTAAAATACAGTGTTTAGAATACTGTACTGAAAATACCTACAGTCCAGGTAGAGTGCCCACTGCCAAAGCGTTCAGTCAACCACGCGTTCACAATCACAGCGCCCCAGTCTGGCGCTATATGTTCACCTGCCACCCACTGTATGCGCTGTATGCCACTTTCTAAAGGTGCTCTTTGTCGCCTCTCATCGACCCGCTTCTTTTCACAAGTTCTTAGCATACACTGGGTGAAAAGAAAGACACAGACACGAATATGAACAAGCGCTGTACGCATTGAGACCGCGGGTAGCCCTTTATCAAGCGTATTTTCATCTTCCCACGCCACAGGGGATCGTTATGCAATTCACCTTGGCTTCCATCACAAAAGCGAGTTAGCGCAAACGCGCAGTTGTGTGTGCTCTGCTAACAACGAACAGCACAGCTCATAGTTTACGCGTCAACCGCCCTCCTATAGCAGCCATCCCAAGGGCCCCTTTTTCTATTTTTTCAACGAGGTCACCGGGATAATTTACATGCCTGAAACGCGATAGGCCATATATATTCCCCAAGGTGATGCCGCTGAAAGGCCGAGAGGTGCGGGCAGTCACTTGTGATATCACGGTGCCACCAATTATTACGTATTCATCATGGCAGACGCCTCGTCTGCGGTAATTCCAGTAATGGCTTCATGCGTATGCGCTCAGATCAGCGAAACCTCTTTAAAGGTGCATCGCTTTGCGGCGCCAAGAGACGGCGTCAGCGGCCACCGCGGCAAGCCCATATTTATGAGCCCGGTGAAAGGAAATAATAAATCACAATGATGAGAACTTTTTATCTTAGCCGGACTTTATATTCTCTAAAGAAATCCATTGTCCAGGAGCGCTTTACTGTAATCATTCACTCTTTTTCCAGCCGTCCTCCTCCTATTTCGTATCCGGGTAAGAGTACAAAACAGTTGCCTATATCTATTCTTAAGTACCTGCTCACGGGACACTGTAAATAAATATCTGTCCAGTACATCCGCCAGGGATCTGAATATCACTTATTTATAATAACAGGCAATATAATCGAATGTCACTTGAATTCCGGGCATATTCGACTTTTCAAAGGCGAATTGCTATTCGGGATTTTCTTTCGCCGACTTTCTTTCGCCGTATTCGGAGAGGGTTTGATCACACTCACACACGCAAGGCAAACATTCCAGAAGCTGTAGCAGCGCTCCCAATCGGTCTGCACAAGATGACTGTTGAAAACTTATTCCCAACATTCGGTGCTCCAGATGTGTATGGATGAGGTACCCCAATCAAAGCGAAGTAGCACACAGATCTCCCATCGGCGGAGTTCCGAAAAATTGGCCCCGAAATAACAATAATAATAAAGACACGCGTGTGGGTGGAACATTTGGGAAACAAACACACGAGCCACGCATTCGCGATAGTATTTCCTAATTCGCAGTCAAAACTAATAAAACGTCGCTCAATGGAATGGGAGAACCATCCCCCAAAGGAAGAACGCAGCTGTCATGAAGTGGTCATTGCGCTTATCTTGTGGGAAGGTCGGTCGACAAGTTTCTCTTTCATCGACTCCAGATGTCACCAGTGGCGGCCGCTTAATCTTGCATGGGTTGAGGCAGCCCTCTGCACGCCATTTATTCAGCGGCCAGAAAATAAGTTAAGAGTCTCCGGACAAAAAGACAACGCAGTGGGCTCCGATCCGTAAGCGCTGCAAAAACAATTACGACTGAAAATCTTACCCAAAAAATAGGGATAGCGCGAATCGGGGAAACCCGAGCTTTGATGCCCTACCGTCCCTTAAGTATGATCTTCAGGGGTCCATATACTATGTGGATTCATGCTGCCTGCATTTACATGGGACGTTTCGCCCAAGAAATTTGCACGCGCGAGAGCGGTAGCTGAACTGAAGGCGGTGGGCAGACACTGGACTGTACGGCACCATAAACGTAATACTCATTGAGCAGGGGCAGGATGGCGACAAACTGTCTGCTCATGTATAATTTATTCATTTCATACATATTTCATTCATACATTTTCATTCATACATATATTACAGGATGCTTATATAATGAATTTAACGTTGCATGACACGGATAATAACCAGACAGGTGAAGACGAACACAACGCCACGTTATTGAGAAGTGCAAAAGCAGGGCTGCATAGAACGAAACGAAACAAGACTATAATAAACGTCGACGCGCAAGTAATCGCGCGTCCTAACGCGATCTTCATGAGTCGTCTCATTGGCACTATTACCATTACCACTAACCACTTTGCATCTGGAGTGAGGCATATGCAGGGTACTCCGAAATTCATGATTTTCAAATACGAATATGCGGGGGCAAGCGCTAACGATTAAAAAATTAGTCAATTTCTCAAAAACGACTTTTTTGATACGCAGCTGCTCGCTCGTAAAAGTATGCCCAATTTGTAAAAAATTGGAAACGGTTGTCGGAAGGCACAGGAAATCGGCAATATGACGATCACCCAGTCCGCCCCTGCACAGCAGTTACTCATGTCAGCTCTGATGATGTTTGGGTTCTGATCCGATGGCGCATAATATTGGGTGCCCGAGCGGTAGCTCAGAATGTCGATTTTAGATAGGGAAAGCGCCTTACGTGTCTTAACGATCTGCGCAAAATTGGTTCCAAAGATCCTGTCGGATGAACGAAATAAATGCCGCAAGGCACTTTGAAGGTTTGAATCTTCTACAGCGCACTGAGAATGGACGAAGCCAGCTGCAATCCAATTACTTGGGATCAAACTTGAATATTTGCTCGTGATCCGGAAACCAAGCGGCAATCAGGGAAATGGAAGCCTTCAACATCGCTCTAAATCGAAGAGAGCGCGCATGAATCATTCAGTGTTCAAGGCCTTGTTAACTGTATTTCTCCGCTACTGGGCGCTGTAATGGCAGGATGAGTTCCAAGTGAACAGACGGTAAATAAGTATTATTTGAGTAAGTGCTAGGTATTTGTACTAGTAGTAGTTAAGGGTATTCGATGCTTCATGAAGTTTGTTTCTAACACAGGGCTACTCAGTTTCCTGCAGACAACTAATGCCGCCAAGATCCCCCGAGTTGAACGCCAGCCCTGATCATCACGTTCACGCTTAATTTCACCCTCACTTGCTCATTTCACACACGTAATAGTGGGGTAATGTACCGTACTAGGAGAGGGGATACTCCCCACATCATCATCGTCATTTATTATTGTTGCTGTACTACTACTAGTTTTACAGCTCACTATAGTATTCAGTCGAGCTAAAGTACTAATTAATGGTGCAGCGATTACAACTATCTAATCGAACGATACGTTTACCAGAGGCCACGTCTTCTTGCAAAATGTCCAGGCTACCGAACGAGCTGCTTAATTCTGCTTTGTTATGCTGCAGCCACACATAACGGAAGGCATATTTACAGAAGGAAAAGCAAGGAAAAATCTCATTGGACAGGAGTTCATCGTTTCCTCTTACGTTTGTTTCCTTGTTTTCGGGTTCTTTGAGACTGTTTCTCGTCTCTATTTGTATACCTCGGAACACCAATTTTCATCGTGTTCCCAGCCCCGTTACTTTTATGTCGGACTTCGTGTATCCATAGCGACCNAAAAAAAAAAAAAAAAAAAAAAAAAAATATGGAAATGGTAACGACAACGCAGTTCCCGGAAATTCATGCTGAAAGGTCATCTGGAAATGTTGTTAGTGATGAACATCATTACCAGGTACATTTCGTTACCCTGCCCTCCTCTTCTCCCCCAAGGCATGATCGAAAAATGGGGAAACCAGATTGTGTTCCCCTACTTCGTCAGAACAGCGAATATGCGGCAACCACGTGAAATTCGTTTTTGGCATACAGTTACGAACGAAGTTTTCTTGAGTGACCGTTTGAGCCCAACCGACTGGGGAGAAGCACTCTAAGCGCAGAAACAGATTACCTGTTCTTGTTGTTGCTGGGCCTACCAAGCAGAGTATAGCGAGTTAAAGCAAAGCGCCTTAGGTGGCGAGCGGTCCGTATTTCGCCCCCGTGGTTCTCGCGGAAGCACAGCCAATACCGGCTGCTCTCAACCTCAGGTGTTTTGCTTTAGCTTGAGATCCGCAAAGAATATTGGATTTTTTCTTCTTAGTCCGCCGCAGCATAGCAAGTTTCTAGGAAACATACGCTCTTATACTTTCACTCTGGAGCATATCAGAACCGTCTGTGTGGATCGTAGGCAAAGACCCCTCGCTTTCTTTCCGGAAGAACACGACGAAGTTGACAATGGTTGAAATATGGGTGAGTTGGTGATGCATATTGATACTGATGAGAGTGCAGTATAAGTAAAGACAGACGGAAACCGCGCGTTCACGTCTTTTCTTTTTTCTTTTAGTTGCACTCTCGTTAACTTTAGCATGTCGTGAGCGCACGGGTATACGCGACGTAGCACATCGCGCCCACACCAAGACTAGCTTGTGATGTCGGACTATTCTCTACTCACATCGAAAAAGCTCAGGCGACGTCGACAGAGCTGCCTTTTGTCTCACCCCACTTCGTTGGTAACAGACGATTGCTTCCTCGGTAATGCGGTTGCACAAATACTGAGTCTGCCTGACGAAGCATTAGGCTTGCAAGTTAGAGCTGGCCTGCGACTACCTGTGACCCAGGATGCTCAAGCCCCTCGCCCCAGCCGCCATTTTCTTATTCTTTTTTTTTTTAACCAGTCAGAATCTATTTGCCTGTTACTTTAAAATTTCGCATACACTTTGTAAAGTCCTCATCGTAAAGTTACATCGACCACGCGACCCCCACTATGTAACGCCATGTTTCCGTTCGATTGAACGGACGTGGAGCTGTTGAGTGCTATGAGCCTCTGCGGTGACCTCTGATGTAGTGATTTAGGTCCAACGTATAACAAATGCCAGCACTACCCACCACACGTACCAGCTGCTGGCTCCGACATTTTAGAACGCCAGCGCTCGGCTGCGATATGACGTAACATGATGTCGACCATATATGGCGCCCGCGTGTATGGGCGAAAGCGAAACTACAGCGATGAATGATGGCACATTTTTGAATGCTCTGCTGTACACGAGAAACTTCGCCAAAGATGGCGGAAGACTTTAGATTGAAGAACATTCCAAGCCTATATTCTCAAAAGGTTTGCTATATCTGTGCAGAAGTCTTTTAAGTAATTTTTAGCCTTTAATGATGTCATTGCCAGGCCACCTTTGCATGTGTATCCCCTTCAAGTTCGGCTGGAGACACGCCGATATACATAATGCCATGAAAAACAAAAATGAAAGCAAGTGTTATAGTCAAGATAGAAGGTAATTCTTTTATTTATTTTTTCGTGTGCCTGGGTAGGCAAAAAATATTCTTGGTTCCCGCTTTTGGTGACACTAATCACTGATCTCGATTAGCCTGTTAAACGGTTCTTAATGGAAAGCAGCTGTCGTTGCTGTGTCAGCAGCCTAAAACCGCTGCATTAATAATGCAGTACCTAAGTTCTTCTTTTCTATGATCTTGATACTGTTGATTATTCCTGGTTGTGAATTCTCTTATTAGCAGACTGCCGTAACCTGTTCCGCGAGTTCAGAAGTAGCAGAACAGGAGGGGGTAAGCTCAAGTACGTTTTATACCTCAGGGTATGCCAGAGGAAACTTTTATCCGAATCAATCTTGCACACTTTTGCTTTAATCAATGCTCCCGGAAGGATGACTTTCCTTACAAAAAGAAAAAAAAAAAAAAGTGAGACGGCCCTTAGACGTTTTCATCTTCTTCCACGGGTCATCATATGACTGGAGCACTGGTAAGGCAAAAGAAGTCTGGAGCACTGCGATCAGATGTCAAACACACCTCCATCATACAGAGCAAAAAGACAAAGACGTACCCTGGGGCATGTCGGAAGGTCCCTCTCTGTGCTTGATATGTTCAATCAATATTGGACGACTGATTACGATACCTCATGTTGCAGTCGCCGCCTTTCCTTGCACATCTACTCGTCGCTTCGAGTCGTCCTATACACAGCCTTCAGGCGTGCATCCCTCCATTTGTTTACGGACGTCTTTGAAACCTGAAACACGACTTGTTTGCAGATGAAGTGGGGAGTTGGGCCTCAACTCATTCACGAGGTTGCAGCCTGTCATGGCGGGTGACTACGAAAGACTGGCGTTATTAACAGATCGGAAAGAGAGAAGAGAAAGTAAGATAACAAAGATGAAGAATGACACTCTGTAGTGTTTCTTCTCCTCACAAGTCAGAGCAACAAAGGAAGAGGGATTACCCAAGCGTTTCGCCGTGAGTTTCGACACGTGGATTCATGCGAGTATCGCGTGTGGTGTTCGTGAAACACCTCCCTTTGCTCATTTGTACTGTGGCACTGACATGCGCGGCTGCAGCCCTCAGTTTAACCTGTTATGAACGTCTCAAATGTGAATCTGTGGCTTAAGTGAGGTGGTTTCGGAATAGAATTCGGTCACGGCAGAAATGACGTCCGCTAAACGCGATCGACTCAGAACGACATTTCCTGTGAAAGTACTGTTCCGTAGTCTACACCATCTTATTTTTTATTTTGAAGCTCAAGACGTTATGACGCGACATAGGCAGGGCCGGCGAGAGAAATTACGGGCCTCGGGGGGGGGGGGGGGGGGGGGGGGGGGGGGGGGGGGGGGGGGGGGGGGGGGGGGGGGGGGGGGGGGGGGGGGGGGGGGGGGGGGGG
>JARGYV010086769.1:0-18941 GCA_029532675.1 Ornithodoros moubata
CAAGTTGGAGTTGTCTGTGGCACAATTATATGAGTGAATCCTCAAAAGGAAACTACATTACATAACTAATCTTTATAACAAATTGAGTGCTGACCTGGAATGTTTCATATTGGTGTGATAATATGAGTTACTACCCGACTTGAATAAGATTAGGCATATATTGTTTTGTTCACCCCAAAAATGTTGAGAGAAAGGAGAATGTAAAGTTCCTTGCTGTTTTTCTCAGCTGCCGCCTAAAATTTGTTGCTCACGTCAATAAGATTTCTCGGAAGATTATCCATCCTCTCACTACTCTCGTCAAGTTATGTTTCTACGTTTCTATCGATGTCATATGCAGCAGATATATTTTGCATTTGTACATCTAGATTTTACTGCTTTTGGACATGCACAGCAACTTATCCATCTCATCTACAGCCAATTATTCATATCTAGAGGAAAACTATCTGCATCTTGACATTCTCTTTTCACATGCGACCATCTGGATCTCTGTTTAAACAGTGTTCTATTATGCCATTCTTAACACTGTTGAAGTATAAAATCTTGTCGACAATCTTCAGTGTTATCCATAGCTCATCTCCCACCAGTTTTATTACCCACGTACCCTATGTAACTCTTGGATTATTAACTTCACAGACGCTAACCCTCCTAACTTCTCGCACAAAGTACGGTCAGCAGGCGTTGTTATTTCATGGTTCTCTATTGTGGAACGTCCGTCCAGCGCAGCTCTGAAATAAATGCAATTTATCCTCATTTCATCGCATGCTAAAAATGTTTTTGTATTAATGATACTTTAGTGGTGTTCTTCCATCTATAGTTTGTCTGTTCTTGTTTTACTGTGACTTTTTGTTCTTTTTCCTCATGCTGATCTTTGAACGTCACCATGAGGGTAGCCTTTAACAGATTATGTTGGATCACCTCATACTCAGAATATTCCTGTAGTGAGCTTTGCACAGAACAAATAAACTAAATTAAATGAAATTACAGTATTCAATGTACTATTGCTCAAAAGTGCCATGAAAGTACCAACTGAAATGGCAAATCTTATATGCAGGCCAACTTGGCAGACTTCGGTGACAGCCAGTGGGTGACGTGCTTTGGGAAAGAAGCAGAGGAGCTTCTTGGTGCTTCGGCAGACGAGCTCGGAACCTACTTTGAGATGGTCTGTTGATGACTCACAGATTATACTTATTTACCTATATGCATAGGCAGTGTCTGTTCCAACGACAATCAGCAAAAGTCATCCCAGAGATTTCTTGCAAGCAGAAGCTTATCATCGGCCAGTTGCATGCTGCTCTTTTTTTATTAACATTACCATGGCAACCACAAGATGCAAACATTTTGCCACTTGAAAAATAATAAACCAAAAAATAAACCAAAGCTAACATGTGAGAATAGATACTGCCTGTGTAATCTTTGTAATATCTGTGTAATATCCTGCCATTTCATCTGACCATTCACAACATCATTGTGCAGAACAATCCAAGGTTCGAAGATATTGTCAATGACGCAGCGTTCAAGGAGTTCATCTTCCGATTGCGTGTCAAGATGGAGACGTACAATGTATGTGCTGGACTTCATAAAATCAACGTTTATGTTCTGTTGCCAAAAGAATTAAACAGGTGCATTGTGCTATTGCAGGACGAAACTCGGCTGAAGACATCTGTTGTTTCCGTGTGTCCCGTGAACTACGTTGAGTACGCAAAAAAGCTGCTGAAAGACATTGAAAGAATGTCGTAGACAGGCCTCAGTAGTTTCTCAGTAGTAGGCCTCAGACAGAAGCATAACCGATTGCACACAGATTGCAGCACCATTTTTTCCCCTTTTTCCAGGAAGATAGTTGCATAACTTTTTTTATTATGTTTTACTTACCATAACTCGAACCAAAGTTGATTGTGAACTGTTTGTAAGTATTCTACAAGATGTGTTAAATGAAGTTTCTTCATTCTGTACCTCTCTCTTTGGCCCGTGATGGATTCTTATGCAGGGCAGAGCTACCTCTGCTAGCAAAGCATTATTTAAAAGGGATTGTTTTTAATGCGTTCCCATTGCGTTAGTAAATTCATTGCTGTTGACTTTGGGGATTTGCAGAGAATTTTTCACTGGAGCAGTTTCCTATACCCTCCAGCTACTATTAAGTTTTTCTTATCACTATGGAGGTGGAAGATGCTCAGGACAAGATACCCTTCGTATAAGGCATTGTAGCTGTGGATTGCTACAAAATTTGCAACATAATGCCCTTGCACAGTGCACCCAGTTATGAATGTTGCCCCTGTAAATTTTCTTTGTCTGCTTCAGTCTTTGTGTAAACATTTAATGGTAAAAGCTGAGCAACTTTATTGAGCACACGCAGATGTACACTCCAAGCTGTCACTAAAATTTTCTAAAAGGATGCCATAAAAAGGTGTAAGAAATACGGTGATCACCTCTGGTTAAAAAAGTTCTTACAAAATGATTGGTTTAAAAAAGATGGGA
Organism: Ornithodoros moubata; assembly: GCA_029532675.1. Classification (NCBI taxonomy): domain Eukaryota; kingdom Metazoa; phylum Arthropoda; class Arachnida; order Ixodida; family Argasidae; genus Ornithodoros; species Ornithodoros moubata. Next base: position 2,473 of record JARGYV010086769.1, read on the forward strand.
GCATTCGTACTGCAGCATCTTCAAAATAGTAAGCCTCCAGGCTTCCTCCCAACTTTGCTCTTGATATCACGTGCTGGCGTGCTGTCAGTGCTGCTGATATCTGAGGGAAAGAAATCTGAAGCCGTACACCTCTCTCTTAAATTATCCTTGGGTATATACTCATCAATCATCGCTGTCGGTGATGTATCTCTGCCCATGTCACTAATGTCACTTACGTAGTGCCGTCCTCAAACTGTCGAACGAGACCCTGGATGTCCTCCAACGACGAACGGTTTGTGCTTTGAGCCGTTGTCTTCTCCGTGCTGTTGCATAAGCTCTGCACGTCAAACGTAAACCTGGCGTCATCCGCGAAGCTCTCTGGACGTTTCCTCGACAACCTAGGTGCTGTGTACATAGTTTCAACCTTTGCCTTCTCAGCGGTGCAACCCAAACGGTGTATGTGAAACGTAAGTCGGTTGAGTGCTGCATTACCTACGAACTGCTCTGAATGTCTGCTTGAAAATCTGCAGGCCGCATACGTCGAATCAAGCACTGTAAACTCTTTGTCAAATGTATCGAAATGTTTAGGAGTAGGTCGGGCTACCACAGAGGAGTTGCACTCATCTTCTCAGATCTTTTTCTCAAATCCCTTGCTATTACTGCAGTTCAAATCTGTCTGAGATTCATTTTCACCTTTATGCTCCCCAAGGATCCTCCTAAAAAGTTATTCCATCCTCCCACTTAAGTTCAGCAGGCCTGTAGAAGTTGTAGAAAGCCTGTTATGGGCCTCGGCACCTTCTGTCTTGGCAAACGGAGGAGTGAACATACTGTTTTTTTTGTTTTTTTTTTTTAGGAATTTCAGGAACACTTCCACCCAAGCGGTCTTCTAAATCACTGATTGCAGTGGAATTTGCCGGTATGTCATCTGTGTTGCATGTGAACGTTTCACGCCTTAAGCTGGGTGAATCCACAGGAGCTTTAGGAAGCCTGTTAACAAAGGTACACTTTGGGATGGGTGGTGGAGCAAGGTTCAACAGCTGTTCCTTCGGCAGAGCAGACTTATCCAGCTTGAACGCAATGTTATGTTTAATTTCAGGTTGGGGCAGGTTTTTGTTGTGCACCCTTAAATTCAATTGGCATTGTCACCAGCTTTGGTGGCATTGTGCTTTTATTTACCATTTGTACAGGCTTCAACAGCCTGTCAACAAAGGCCGTTTTTCATATTGGTGTGAAAACTTGATACTACCCAAGTTGAATAAGATTATTAATGTATTGTTTTGTTCACCCCGAAAAACGTTGAGAGAAAGGAGAATGTAAAGTTCCTTGCTGTTTCTCTCGTCTCCCACCTAAAATTTGTTGCTCGCGTCAATGATATTTCTCGGAAGATTTTCCATCCTCAACAACTTTTTTTATTATGCTTTATTTACCATAACTCGAACCATAGTTCATTGTGAACTGTTTGTAAGTATCCTACAAGATGTGTTAAATGAAGTTTCTTCTTCATTCTGTACTCTCTCTCTCTCTCCCCATAGGCCTTTAGACCACAGAGTTTAAAACGTCGCCAGTTTATCAATTTTCATTAATTATTGCCGATGAAATGGGACATATGCTAGCGCGTATATGAAATGTTTTCCTTTTCTCGACCACCATTCAGGGGGTAAATTACTTCGCAAGCAGGGTTTTTTTTCAGCGCAGGTCTCAAAGGAAGTGTGGTTCTTTTATCTTGGAAAGCACTATATTTATAAGTTCACCGAGACTTTCTATCTGCGACGAAACGGGTGTAACCTGCTCAAGCTGACTCGTTAAACGAACTCCTTGCCGAGCGTATCACCTTGGACTTGCTGATAAGTACGTTCTGTGTTGTAAACTTTACTTTCTGCTTATATTCTGCTTTCAAAGGACATATATCGTGTTGCGGTGAATCGTGTACAACGGTGAGGAAAGCGGTTAGGCTTGCACAGGAATACACGTGCGTTTGGCAGCAGCCAGCGCAGCAAGAAGGTCCCACATTTTGGCAGCCATCGAAATTAGCAACAACCGGTGCTCAATTAACGGAGGTCCTGCGTATTTAAAAATACAATTCCCACGGGCGACAACAAAGGCAGCCAGCAGAAAGCAAAAAGACGGGAAAAGCATCAAACGAAGCATATATACGTCTATCACTAAAGCGCGGCAGACGTCGCTCCCCACTCGGCGGCTATTTTGAGGTCCTTTCTCTCTTCTGTCAACTTGCGCTCCTTGCGCAGGTGTATATCTGTTGGCTCGCGTATAAATATATATCGACTCGATAGCATCGCCCTCAGCTTTCTCTGTGGACCACCTGAAGAGATTTTTGAACGACACTTTGGGTGACAGGGTAGGAAGGACCCTAGGCCTGACGACAATGGTGGCAAAAATTACCACTTTCAAGCACCAGGCAACTGCTGAGGTCGCAGGCAATTTTCACTTCTTGTACGTCAGGAATTTTGATTTCTCATAGATGTGGAGTGGCAGGGACTGCGCTTTCAAATAATCGAAGACTGGTAATAACGATTAACAGCGCAATTGTTCCTAAGGAGAGGAACAGAAGTTCGTTCCTCTTTCGATGGAGGGGAAGTGTGCCATTTCAAAATTAGTGTAGCTGCTGCTCTAAAAGCGCTTACCGAAAAGTACCACTGTGTCACGTACAGTTTCCTTTTATAACCCGTCCCTTCTGAACGTTAAACAAAGAGCCGTAAGTCAAAACGCAATTCAAGCGTGAACGCTTCCAAAATTAACTTGGCCTACAGCGTTTCATCTTCCCTGTTGTTCGTGCCGCCCTGAACTGCTGCCCTTGAGGCAAAAGCGCGAAATTCCCCGCGCATCAGGCGCGCCACGGTTCAGCTGGAAGGCGGACTTAGCGATTCCGCCAATTCTGAACAGATTGCTGCTTTTCTAACCTTCGTTCACAGATCAAGTTTGTTTGAACATCTTTTTTGCTTGTGTATTCTTACAATGCAGTCAAAGTCCACATTGTGGAAGACAAGGGACATGTCGTGCAAAACGCTGAGTGTGCGCTGAGACAGTGAAGGAAGGAAATCACTGAGAAAGCCGACCAGCTGCGCGACTTCAGTGACTTCCTTCGTTCATTGTTTTTAAGGCAGTTTCAAGCTCGTTTCTGTGTTTCATCCAGTCTCCCAACACCGTTTTCCATCGGTGTGAACAACATTGTTGCAGCAACTTCTCGCAGGTTCTGTTTGCATACAGCCGGCGGTGCATATTTGCACAGCAGACATTAAACGAACAGAAATCCAAATACAAGTTCAGTACATTGTGCGCTTCATTCAAAATGGCTACGGCCTCCGTACAGGACATCACCTCCTCCTTGCGCGAATCGTCTCGATATCCTTCTACAGGAAGTAACACATCATATGAACCCGCACTGATTCCTCTGACTGATGCAGTAGGCATTGAGAGCGGCGCTGAAGAACGCGGACCCGCACGCGAGAAGAACTGACGATTGTACTACACGGCTTCCCAGCTGAGACGCAGTCCTGTCGCTCCGTGTTTGCGGACGATTCCGCGTCGACCAGGGTGATGAGATCGCTCCGTTGTCGGCGTCGATCGATCTTCGTAAGGAAGCGCAGGAGATCGGGACAGGAATATTTTCGGTGGAAGCGGCTCGAGTCCCGTCGGTGGCTCCACCCACAGACAGAAGTACAACTCAACTCGAGCTCGCGTCTTCTACTGGTGCGCCTGGAAGATTTTCGCAATGACATTCTTCTTGTCAGTTGTCATCGTCCGAGAGGATGCCCAGTCTTCGCCCGACGCATTTCATGGACTTCGTCACTTCCTCCTGGACCAGGTTGAAGGACATGGCCAAGAGGGCCATTCCGAACAGGAGATACACGGCGCAGACTGCGAGTGTCATCTGGAGATGAGGTGAAACGAAATTAATATTAGACCGATGACATTTATAATCTATTACGTAGTTTGTGTATGTTTTTAACTACACAGGCGCTTTTCATTGATCATCGACCGCGGGGGACCTGCTACAGCTGTCTATTTTTAGTAATTCCTCTTTCTTTGACATGAGTCATGGCTTCCCCGCCAGCTGTCACCCTGACAGGTGATATTCCCCTTACTGCGTCAATGGTTTCAAGCAACCAAAGTATTTTTAAACACGGCGTTAAGAAGAAAAGAAAAACGAATGATCGACGTTATGGGGTTGCAGAACTTTTATGACAGCAAGGAATAAGAGCGAAAAAAAAGAAGAGAGTAAGATTTTTTGCTTCTTTGCCATGATATAGAAGACCATAGAGCCTTGCAGGAACGGACTACGTCATTCAGCGACCTCCCATTACATGCACCCTCCATGGTTCCTCATGGGCTTCGTCATTGCTCACCTGTTGATCTTCCGAAAGCGCTTGTCCAGGCACCAGATCACCGAATCCAATAGTGGTGAGAGTGACGAAGCAGAAATAGGCACTGTCCAAGTATCCCCAGCCTTCCCACAGATAGAAGAGCCAGGCACCTCCGCAGATGTAGCCTGCCACTATGGCACAGCACAGCCAGATGGGGACGGACATTTCGTCGTCTTCCTCGGAATCGCCCCCGTCCGAGTCGCCCTCGGCGTCCCCCACGTCACGTGACTCGTCGTCCGCCAGGTCCACGCCATCTTCGCCATGCCAGGACGAAAGTCCTCGGGCCCCTGGACGGCGGTGCTGGCGTGTGCTGTACTCGGGAGTAGCGGGAAGGACATCTTCGCTGTTGCGCAGGGCGTACTTGTTCGTGATGACCGGAACGTTGGTGACGTCGATGTCGTCGTATACTTGATGTCTAGGGATGCTGCGTTGCCAAGTGGCCATGTCTGGACATCACGTGTCATACATGCAACAATATTCTGCTACTCCAGATCGTCTAAGTGACATCATACTGGAATATGAGGTAAAACATTGCTGAAACTGTCTGGTCACGAAATACTAGCATTTTATATCCTTAATACATATAATTTATGACATATTGATCACAGAAGCGAGCTGTGGACCTAGCCCACATTGACCGTCGCTTCCGAGATATATCTTTCCCGGACCTAAGTGATTTCAGAGGTAAAAGAAGACCTGCTGAACGGCATCGTCCGCGCGCCAAATGTGCGACTGCAACAGGCACCGCTACTGGCTTCGGCAGGGTACCATGTAATTTTGTATTTGGCGGAGTTTCTTTCGAGCCCCTTCTGTGCACCCGCGGAAGAGCGAAAAATACATCCCACACAAGGAGACGGTTATTGGAACTAGTGTCTTGCTGACACCTCCTCGATAATGTTACTTTCAAAACACTCTATATAGATTTTTTCTGTATTTGTTTGCACGTGATACCTCGGTTTTCGGTGCATTTTTTCTTGTTCTTTCGAGACCTGTGCGAGTACTAGTAATTTCGAGCTCGAGTTCGAGCCTTTCTATTACTTGGCTTGAACTCTGCTCATAAAATCTGAGTTCGGAAACTTTCGAGTACTCGGTATTGTTTCGAGCTCACCTTAAAATAGTTGCCGCTTGACAGCAGGACTATTTTATAACTTCTTCCAGTGGCCAGTCGTCGAAAAGAATGGCCTGCGCAAACCCTCTCATTGGATTTCTTTGATTTGGACTGGCGGGCAGCGCCACGAAATGAGCTCCGCTCCAGACAACTTTCATTGCGGATATCTCTTCCTGTTTATGACATAATGAACTTGCTTATTCTCGCGTGTATTACTCGTGTTACAATTTAATTATATCTGATAACATGCGATATACCCCAACTCGGACCGTGCTTGAAAATTACTGGCGCAGGCCTAGCTTTTTCAGTAGCTTTATTCGTATGTTTATTCGTAAACTGTAAGGTAATGAAGAAAGTTTGAAGTGCTACTAAGTTTTTGCTTGTTTATTTTGGCAGCAGTGTACGTCTCTTGATTGCCTGATTCAGTCCAGTCGGACCTGGCTAGAAAAACAAACACTTCAAGGTCACGCATCGTTTACGTCCAAACATCAACAGATACTTTTAAATAAACAGGATCGAGGCGGTTGCCAAGATATTTTAATTTTTCTCGAGAATTGAGTATATATGTATAAAGGACGAAAAAGCGGGCTTTGAAATGTTCCCAAAGAATCCCGTGTTTGTCCCTTGTAAACTGATTCATTATATAGGGCTAACTGCTTCATATACGAGCAATGGTCCTCCTTCCGACGAAAGCCCTGGATATAGAACACTAACCTTGCACAGCCATCTGCGTGAGCCCTGTAATGAGGTGGCTGATCGTTGGGATGGTGGGGTAGATCCATCCGATAATCCGCGTGTCGATGGTAACGGCGACTGCTAGCCGATCGGCGTAGCGAACCGCTCCGCTGGCGCCGATGGCACAGGGAGCAGCATATGTAACGGTAGGTGAGCTTGAAGCTGTGCGCCATGACATCACCGATATTGGAGAGGCAGAGCAACATGAGTGGAATGCCTACGATGGCGTACAGTATGGTTACAATCTTCCCTTGGGGTGTCTTCGGGGCTATATTTCCATAACCTACGCACAAGAATGATTATTCTGTGGGTTATACGACAACGTAATGCTTGACAAAGTAGGCTGAGGAAGCACATCATGCAAACTTTCCTACTTGATGACAATACACGCCCCAAAGCGGCCGGAGCATTCTTCTCCCCGCAGGCACAAAGAGCGTTTTCACGATAAGATCTCCGACTCTCGAAAAAGTAACAGTTCCTCTCCACCGAGCTACAGTATTTCGAGCCAGATCTCGTCTCATCAGCCCTTTCTCGACTCCATTTTGCCTCGGAGGAAACACTCGTCTGTTCCGTCCCGTTGCATTGTTCAACTCGCATGCACCTCGACGGCGGCGGCGATGTCGTCTGCTAGTTGGCATCGCTCGCCGCGGTGTCTTTGGTGCTGTTCCTCTCCAAATGGTGAGATATAAACAAGAGAGCAGCGGAGAACTGGGAGCCCCCAAACAAAAGACTATCCTACCGTCAATTTATGACGTCATAAGAACACAAACGCACGGACGACGAGGGAATACAGCACGGGAAGAACACCGTCGCCGATGCTAAATATACGCGTTCGCAACAGCTGCTTGGGTTCAAAATCCCGCCTGCACAGCACTTGAAGTCACACTGACAGAAGCTTCCTCGTACGTGCTCGAGGTTAGTAGTCGCGTGTACAGAAAAGCACAATCGGCATCAGATCGCGGTGCAATTAAATAGATTTGTGGATGTTGTCCTTCTTAATGTTCAACGGCGCGATTCTGAGGATACGATCTTTATGGCATCACTTTACCGCTGCCTTTTCCATCGAATTTACTTACCAATGGTGGTAATAACGATGATTGAATACAATAATGCACCAGAGAAAGACCACTGCAGTTGAGCATCATCTTTACCGTCATACCCTTCCTTCCTGACGGCCTGCACCACAGTCACTTCAAAGACACGCAGTTTTCCGATAGCCTCGCGAGTCCAGTTTCGCTCTTCTAGTAGCGTAGACCGTGCTGTCACCTCCCACAGTGAATCAGCGAGCTTAGACCTCCATCCCTTGATCTCTTGCCGCTTGTTCCGTTCGTTCGTAGCTTCTAAAAATTCGAACAGGAAAGCGCCCATGATGCAGTATCCGACTACTAAACTACACAAGCCGAAGTGCGACATCAGCGACGTAGTCCCAGTCCGGCAGTAGTACCGGCACTTCGAGCACTTTGATGCTGGTTCGCTACGCATCATGGAATATGATGTCGTCTGTTTGCCGGCTCACCCGTCCCTGCGCTGTACTCGCCACAGCTCATGAACGCTGTTGTGTAAACCAAAGCGGCACTCTACACAACACACGTGGAATCACATTCATACTGGATTCACAAGATCTAAACTGCACAACATCCGAAGACCACGCCGAACATGTCACGCCGCGGCTCTTGCAACAGATGCTGTCTCGAGCCGCAAAAGCGTCTGCTCGACTGTCTAGCATGGCGCGGTCTTGTTCCGGAATGTCAGGAGTGCCGACTCCAAAAATAAAGCTATTACGTCGTCCTCCGCTTTCTAATGTAGTGATGCTCTGGACGGTAAATTTCAAAGCTGCGTCCACGCCTGCACATAATTTTAATGCAACTGAAAAAACGACAGCTGGTCCTGTGGGTAGTTATATAATGTATGGCGGAATCTAACGAAATCAAGTAAGCAAATCCGGCAACATTGGAGAATTCAGTATTTCTTTTATTTTTGTTGTGCTTGGTGGTGAAATCTGTGCGTTGCGTCGGTCACGCGGCAGTTTCAACGTTCTTAATCAAATTTTCGCGTTCAACACATAGTTATTGACAAAAGATACGTTGTTTAAGTAGTGCTTGTACGTGTCCGAAATGGGAGAGGCTTCACCAGAACGCGGCGATTACGCATTTGTAGCGAAACTCGACAGTGTGAAGAAATTGTCGCAACTCCAGAAGGCGATCCACGTCAAAGATGTATGTGTGATGTTTAGTGTATACTGCCGTTGACGTCAACCTGCCATTTACGTTCACTGCAGCTCGCAACGGTTGACATCAACGAGATGGGCATCAGAGTCATTGTGGAAGAGGCCAAGTGCGCCCAAGCCATCGCTTTTGTGCAGCGAGAGCTGTTTGACGATTTCGTGGTGAAAGATGAACGTGTAGTGTTCGATATTAATTTGAAAGTTTTATTGGTAAGTATTGCATGGGCAAGGGACTAACTGATCTTCAACTGTGCCTCAGGGTTGTTCTCTCGTTTCAGGACTGCTTGACCATGTTCGGTTCGAGTGGTACAGCTGCTGCCATGAGAATGTGCTATAGTGGTGAAGGGAGCCCGCTTGTTCTCTTGTAAAACGTCTTACGTGCTTTAATTCGTAGTACACAATCCCTATACACTACCCATCGCATCATTTTTACATAGCTGTTGCACTTGTTTAGAATTAAACTGTATTTAATAATTATATACACACCATTACAGCCTGGAAGAAGCAGGGGTCCTCACAGACTGTGAAATCCGTACTTTAGAAGCAAGTGATGTCATGGACTTCAACTTGTCGAATGATAACGTGATCAACGTTATTATCTTCCGTTCGGAAAGCTTGAAAGAGGTTTGGGCCGAGTTGGACGCATCCAGTGAAACAGTCGAAATACTCATGTCTCCAAATGAACCTTTTTTCCGCCTTACTACTCGGGGCACTGCTGGCATTGTGCAGGTTAGCAGCGTGACAAACAGAAACTGTTGAGTCTTGTGTCTGTTGCGAGATATTTGTTTGTCCATCAGAATTTGACGAACTTTAGTCCATTTTACATGCAGACTTTGGGCTTTATGGGCTTTTTGGTTCCAGATTGAATATACGAAGGGATCAGAGATGATTGACAGTTTTGACTGCAAGATGTTGTTGAAAACTTCGTATGTACATCTTGCTCGCATGTAGTTTTCCGGCATTTGAGCTATGTTCAACGATATAATTGCATATTGCCCGTCTTCTAGGTATAAGCTCATGCTTCTAAAACACTCGTTCAAGGCAATGAATTTATCATCTCGAGTTGCTCTTCGTACTGACTGTCACGGATTGCTTGGACTCCAATTCCTCATAAAGACAGATGAAGGAGTGTCAACTTTTGTGGAGTTCTATGTTAGTCACAAAACCTCCCTTCCTTCATTTTTTCTTTTTTACTTCTTCAGTTTCTCAACCACTGTCATACTTTTCTTTACAGTGCACACCAGACGAAACTGGGGAAGATTAACTAGATCCTTCTCCCGCTGAATGCCAGTTTCGTGTATGTACATATTTACTTTCGCTGCTGTTCTATACATATGAAAGATGATCTCGTGTTTACAGTGTATCTGTAACTGTGAAGCACTGGTGAGGTGCGTAGCTGTCGATTTTGATCCATGATAAACAGTTTCAGTGTAGAAATGTCACCCAAACGCAATGTGAATGTAACAAGTGCCAGCTATATGGCAGCGAAACGACGATAATGAATTCCACGTAAAACGACTATTCTCTCTCTGTCTTCCCCCTCCCCATATTTTTTGTGTTTCTTTTTCTTTTTTAAACATGGCCGTGTGCAAAGTCTGCGGGCCGGCTACGGGTCGTGTGCAATCGAGGGGCAATAAAGAGAAAGCGATAGTTTGGTTCATAGTTCTCGCACGTTCTAACCGTTTTCTGTGTTTGGAGAAACACATACGGTTTACTATAATAAAGTGTTGCTCAACCTTGAAATTGTGCTACTTATTCCGAAACAAGTGCGAACTGTCACGCTGTGGCACGCCACGTACTCGAGATAGTGTGGTCACAGGAGCCGCAAAAACGGTGACGGTTGTCGTAGCTTCTTTTCAAGAGGAATTTCCATTCGTGTGTGTGGCTCAAGTTTAAAGATGGCAGGTCTTGAAGTGAAGAAATTCCTACTTCACACACCAAAGATTGAAGAAGTGGCAAAGGGTGAGACAATCTGTATTAAGTTATGATTATCGGCTAGCTTTCTACACATTCATCATTTTTACAGATTTCGATAGAACGAGGAATTTACGTGCTTACGCGGTATACGCTAGCTCGTGAGCGTCGTAAGGTGTATAGCGGGATGTTCAGGTGGATATGGTTTAAACGTAAGTGCTAAGCAGAGAAATAAATAGGGGGAGGGGGAGACCTAAATAATAATAATATTTCGACTTATGAACACGAAGCGTGAACTATGTAATGGCGTATGGCTAGGCCATTCTTACATGCGTGCAGGTATATGTGGGACCGTTTTCTAGCTGCTGCGATCTCATTTGGCTAGTTTCTGGATAGAACGTGTAGTGCACTTGTTTTGTGTCCCATCTTTCGTCCCACTTCCTGTCAGTCTTATGTATGCATGACTATGTACCTCACCTTGATCCACAATGTTTACTTAACACAAATGTCAACATTTTGAATTTTATGTTCCTTTTCATGCATCAACCACAGTGCTCAACGATGGACTGAAGGAGTGTTTTGCAGAAGCGGAAGTGGAAGTGACAGACTGTCCCGATTTGCGGCAAAAGCCTTTCATGTTGGCATCGGAAGGTACGCCTGGTGCAACATATGTTACACTTTGTTGCTAATTAAGCTAAACACAAAAATGAAGTAGTTAAGTTCAAATACATGCAGGCTACAGAAAATTTTTTCACTTCACCTCGTTAGGTATCTGTGGAAAGCCCAGGCTTTCAGATGTTGGTGGTGTTCCATACCTCATACCGTTGGCAAAAACTGAGAAAGTAGGTTAATGTACTCTGTGTGGCTCTGATAGCTTTTTCTGTCGCTGTTCTGATCACTTTCTTATATGTTTTCGTAGATATACAGCATTGATGACATCATGAAGTGCGTGGAAATGCCTGATGGCTTTGCTATAGGAGCAGGGGCAGGTCCACACCACATTGTTGGTGTTAACTGTGAGGTAATCTGCGAACCCTTCTTATGCAGCTTTGAAGAAGTTTGTTGCCATATCCTGCACTCTTTCAGATGATGCACAACATTAAGTGTGGGCCCAATGCTGTCAGCAACACCCACTATGCAAAAATAGAGGTAACACACCATGGGATGTGCAGAGAATTACTCCGAATTTAAGGCGGACGCTATATTTTTGTTTTTTTATTTCCTGCAGGATGGAAAGTGTGCGCTGGGAACTCTGCCACCTGAAAAATGCGAGTTCTGTCTCATGGCAAACATCCTAGTTTCGGAAGGAAAGCCTGGAAAAGTGAGACTAAACAAACTCTTGGAATACCATGATGAAACATATTACTTGGAATATATAGCTGTATTAAAAATATCATTTGCAGGTACTCAGAGTCAGCGCCAAGTGCCGTACCGGCGAAGATAATTTTGTGAATGCTATGCGGAAAATCCTGAACAAGAAATATGGCACAGATCCTGTTGGTGTCGGTGGTGTATTCGTTATACAACAGGGGAAAGCAAAGCTTCACGTTATGGTAAGAGCAGCCGAGGAAATGTGGTTTCAGCGCAGCATTCAAAATTTATGTTAAATTTGTAGCCCCACTTCTCTACCAAGCCACTTGTGACAGAGGGGGATGTCAACAACTGGTTAAAATTCTTCACCATGAGTGCTCCACTGGTCTGTCTGAGCACGTTTGTGTCACATGATCCGGTAAGAGTCTGACTGAGACACAGTTGTTTTCTCGTGCAACTATTATGCTGTGTGACCTCACTTTCAAGCTGCACTCTACGATGATACACACTTATAGTAGAAGCTGTGACAGGTTCTAGAAAATGGCTATCAGAAGATGAAAGAAAAAACTTCCTTAGATAGGAAAACATCAGTATGTGTCTATATTATATATAGAGAGAGAAATTTAAAAGTCGACATTTCGACGGCGGCACTGTCTTCGTGAGGACTCGGCGGTGCCGTCGAAACATTGACTTTTAAATTTCTACAATCTTCCCCTAATAAACGTTTTTTCTATTACTCCCACACTACTGCTGTCCGCGCTTCATTTTTCTATTTGCTTATATATTTACGCGTCCGTCCGACCTCCTCCTCCACAGTTCTTGTATATACCATATATATATATGCAAGAACTGAAGTTCCAAGAGCTCTTTGAACTTCCCCTGAAGGAAGTGTTGCAAGTCTCTAAAGATCTATTTGCAGTACACCACACAGATATAAAGCAACATATGATGTCTTTATAGACCTCGGTTATTTGAAGTCACATTCTCGTACTTTTTGCTTTGAAACAGTTCAATGCTCTTTTAATTAATAATTTAGACAGTGAGCAAGGTGATGTTTGGTCAGTCCCAGGCAAGCAGTTGTATCTTGCACCATTGCTAGTATGGTAAACTATATGTGCAGAAATGGAATGGCCACTCGAGTGTGTGCACCTCAAGCATTCATGTATCGCAACTGATTATGTTGCAGGGATGGGACCTGCGTATTGAGCACACTCACTGCTTCAGCGATCACGGGGAAGGTGGCCACTACCACTATGATGTAACACCAACAGAGGTGCAGTACCTGGGCTACTTCAGCATTGCAGAGTTCATGTACCGTATTGATGCACCTTCTGTCACTCACAATATTGGAAGGGACTAAATAGTGGTGGTACATTTTTTTGCATCTTGTTGCCATTCAAGTCAATAGTTTTATCTGACGAAATATATCAGTAAGTGAGCACAGAAGTATTTTTACGTACTCCACCGGATGCTACCAGATCAGCTGTGTAGACTCAGTTCGTCACAGCATTGTGTAACAGACCCAAACCTTGGAAAATACATTATGTCGTATCATATACCGTCTGTTTATATTCTCTATTCACATTTATGCATATTCTTGTCTATGAAAGCTCTAATTGTAAAAACTACAGAAGTCTTAACCTGAATTACAATTCAGTCTACATAAAATAGAAAGCATCTGATCGCAATGTTACAATGAATAGCACCAGGGTGAGCAATTCAAGCAAAACAAATGAAACAAACATAAGCAGGTACAGAACTGTCATGATCAGTAATACTGTTGAGACAGGCAGTGGAAACCGTTGCGGAAGTAAGAGAGCAATCGATTCTAAACTCAGACACAACCACATAAATGAACAGGCAGTGTGGGGGAGGTAAACATTGCTACTGGCACCGTGTGTCGGAGATTTCTGGCGCACGTCAAAAGATCTCCAGGTTGTCTAAATTATCTTCAGTCCTACCCTGTGGTGTTTCTTATGATCATAGTTGTCTCGCAACTTACCAATTATTAAATAAATGAACAGACACACATTCTCTGTTCTATCAAAGATTATCAATGTCAATCTGTTCCTATACTGAGCTCTCTATTTGTGCCTCATATGGTGTGCTCCTGAGTTTTGTATTGCTGTCTCTGTTGCAGGGGCTGTCGATTTTTTGTCCATTCCAGCATTGTTAACGAATAGATGGTTGTTTTTGGCAAGCGGTTGTGGCCCATGGCTAGCGCAAAGATGATTGGCATATGTGCACTAGTTATATTTTAACACTAATGACTTGTAGTACCCTTGTATTCCACTTTCAGCTACGACTGTTTTTGGAAACTTGAATTGTGTGAAAGGTACTCGTGTCTTTTTGATCGTGCTTGCTGCTGATGTCGAAATGCTCACTATAGCTTCTATTCACTTGGAGTAGTGTCTAAAACTATCAGCAAGATGTTGATGTCGTACCTTGTTGCAAAATCAAGAACATGTTCAAACAACTGTGAATTGACTTTCCAAGATTACAGCAGCTATCTCTGCATCAATGCCCAGCCACCAGACATGCTGTCAAGCTAGTGCCTTTGTTTTTGATAATCCAGGATGTTATTTGTGAAGGAGGTTTAATACCCAGCCTTATAGGCTTTTTGGGATTGCTATTTTTGTGCAGCTGCTCAGGTCCAGCTCTTGTACCCCAGCTCAGTTCCATAAGTGATTGGGTCAAGGCCGATGGCATCTTTGGTCCTTGCCTTATCAAGCAAATGATTCCCGTCTCGACATCGACCTAGATGATCATAGACCTTAGAAGACCCTAGTACTATGCTAGGAACCCATCAGCGTGGCCGCGTTATTGGTATTCTGCCGATAATGTCATTAGTTGCGGTCATTGAGCTTTTTGACCTTCATACACTACTACATTAAAATATAACAAAATATCAACGCAAGAAATGCTACTAAATTGGCATATAACTTATTGGACTCTGCAACGAAAAACGGCGCAGTGGAGTTCCTACCCGCCATTACAAAACTAATCCACGGGGACATACAGCACTATATCCCACTTCGTTGTCGTCGCTCCTCATCTGGCAATCGCCACAGACTTGCAGCTGATGCAGATACCAACATGTACGGGAAGGATCTCGTGCGCAAACGCACGGCCCGACGTCGCGCGCCTGCTGTGGCTGGAGGAGGTTGCGTTTGGGCAGAGTTCGTTCTTCGGGCGCAGCTTCCATGTGGGCGTTGGTGCTCCTGTGGGGCGCGGCCCTCACCGCCGCTGAGCTTCGCCAGCAGTCGGTCGGCAACGGCGACGTACTCATACCAGGCACGTAGCTCTTGTAGGCTCCAGCCGTCCCATACCCATCCTAGCGGAGTTGCCATATGAATATAAGCAGCACTGACACAAGTAGTAACTGTATTGCATTACAGTAACGGAAAATAGTAGAACATACCTCAGCTTTACACCCCCCGGTAACGCACTATTGCTTCGCGGTGTCCCAGAGGTGCAAGTCTGAACAACAGTTCTAAAAATGGGAGATGATTGGTACTTGATTTTAATATAAATCAGTCAGAGTGCATTCCATCACAATTGAGTAGCCTGCTATAACGTGTCTCTTAAAATAGTAACAGTCTGCTCCAAGTTGGTGTGGACTACCTTGCCTGGCCAGTTCATATTTACCGTTGGAGATCCACGTGACCGCAGGCTAAACCCTCTTGTTCTTGCGCCGACTCAGTTTGATTTTGAAAAACTTGTGCACAGACGTGGGAAGCGCCGTGCTACAAGCCGCAGCTGATAACGCAGCCTACTGGGCACGCTACAACGAGGCCCGTGCTCTACGTCAAGCGCCAAGAATCGACGACTCCGTCCTGATCAGTCAACCGGACAACAAGCTCCAGTGGCGGCACCATCTTGTTATTCAACAGCAGTCCCTTCCGTCTCTGAAAGTAGCTGGCCCACCCGTTGACATCCGGGAGCACAAGAACGTGAACAAGAACAATACTGTCGTGAGCAATGCCACACGAAGTGCACCACATCCGCTCGGCGGCTTCGCAACGGCGTCTAAGGGACGTCCAGGAAAGATTGTGCGCATGAGCCCCAGTGAACTCTTTAATGAATCTGCAGAGTACCGAGTCTCCAGGAGCAACAGAGTACGCAAAGCAGCTGGCTTTGAAATCGCCTACGACTATTATTTCAAGGTGAGATCATGCATGCACAGCGTTTGCACATGTGACAGGAACTTGCGGTTTACTTTACAGCCAGACGACCAGCATGCACCCGGTTTCAAGAGCATGACCAAGAAATCGATGCCGTTAATACTCGCGACGTCGTTTCTCATCATCCTCATAATTTGTATCGCCGTATGCGTCAGTGGTATCTGCTGGGAGCGTACACGGCGTCTCGTTGCGTCGTCTGCATCGGCGACGTCGCCCACGGTGGCCGACATGTCGCACAGAAACGCCGCTGGTGACTCGAACGACTCGAATGAAAAGTACATGATATGAAGGACGAATGAACATATTATTCATTACATTGAAACGATTTTCTGAGAGTTCGTATGCCTTGAACCGTTTGTGCTTAATGATGTTCCTTTGGCGCGCGATGTCAGTATGAAACACTGCAACAGGCCTTCGTATGTGCATGAGTAATCCTACGAGTCCTACGCTTCCCCTCGATCAGAGGAATATTTAAACGCGGATTGTACGGAATGGCCCGCTACGCAGTATATTTTGACGATAATTAGCGTCGTCATCCCTTTAAAAATAATAGATAAAATGTAAAGCCCATGCATGACTGCCAGCAGAGTGGTTTGTGACATTTGGCGCAAATTGTTTACTCCCTAGCTGGG